>JAWPHD010005280.1:0-166691 GCA_037043455.1 Cyrtodaria siliqua | reverse complement strand
CCCTGGCCCTCTTTTATTGGTTCAAATTAACTCAGGTGAGCGATATAGGGCCATCATGGCCCTCTTGTTTTAATATTTCTCTTTTCAGTTGTATTTGGTGCACCTCAAATACCACATACATGGTACTAAGAATTTGATAAAGCTTCAGTTTTGATTAAATTTACTTCGAGATGTAACTGGACACCATTCCGGCTTTTGCCATCATTTAAAGGCACATGGCAATCTTTATTTTTTTCTGCATAACTTGCATTTGTTCAATCATTAATATTAATTATAAGAATAATATTAAGCAATTTGTTTTTGCATATTATTATTAGCTCTACTGGCCAAGGGCCAGCAGAGCTCATGGGATGGTGTGTTGTCTGTCGTCCGTCGTCTGTCCGTCCGTCCGTCCGTCCGTCCGTAAACTTTACCTCGTTTAAGAGGATAGGGCCTTCATTTTTCATCTGATCTTTACCAAACTTTAATAGATTGTTAATATCAATGAAAGCTCGGACAAGTTCGAAAACCAGCCAGATTGGACCAGTAACAGCGGAGTTATGGCCCTTGATTTTGTTAAAAATGCTATATTTTGTTTTGTTAAGACGATAGGGGCTTCATTGTTCATCCAGACTTTATCGAACTTGATCAGATTGTTAATGTCAATGAAAGCTTGGACAATTTCGAAAACCAGCCAGATCGGATCAGTAACAGCGGAGTTATGGCCCTTGATTTAATTAAAAATGCTATCTTTTGCCTTGTTAAGACGATAGGGCCTTCATTTTTCATCCGATCTTTACCAAATTGTACCAGATTGTTAATGTCAATAAAAACTCGAACAAGTTCGAAAACCAGCCAGATCGGACCAGTAACAGCGGAGTTATGGTCCTTGATTTAGTTAAAAATGCTATATTTTGCCTCGTTAGTACAATAGGGCCTTTATTTTGCATCTGATCTTACTGATCTTACCAAACTTTACCCGATTTTATATATATATATATATATATATGTAATCTTTTTTATTTATTTTTTTTATTTTTTTATTTTTTTCTTTCTTTTTTTTTTTTTTTTTTTTCTTGATTTTTGTTTTGAATTTTTGAATTTTTGAATTTTTTGATTGTTTATTGATTTTTTAGCTCTTTTGACAGTAACAGAGGAGTTATGGCTCTTGTTTAGTTAAAAATGCTCGTTAATATGGTAGGGCCTTTGTTTTTCATCTGATCTGCCACAAGCCCTCATGGGCCTCTTGTTTTTAGCTCTACTGGCCGAAGGCCAGCAGAGCTTATGGGATGGCGAGTTGTCCGTCGTCCGTCCGTCGTTAACTTTTGTCTCGTTAAGACGATAGGGCCTTCATTTTTCATCCGATCTTTACCAAACTTTAACAGGTTGTTAATATCAATGAAAGCTCGGATGAGTTTGAAAACCAGCCAAATCGGACAAGTAACAGCGGAGTTATGGCCCTTGAGTTAGTTAAAAATGCTATATGGCTATATTTTGCCTCGTTAAGACGATAGGGCCTTCATTTTTCATCCGATCTTTACCAAATTGTACCAGATTGTTGATGTCAATAAAAACTCGAACAAGTTCGAAAACCAGCCAGATCGGACCAGTAACAGCGGAGTTATGGTCCTTGATTTAGTTAAAAATGCTATATTTTGCCTCGTTAGTACAATAGGGCCTTTATTTTGCATCTGATCTTACTGATCTTACCAAACTTTACCCGATTTTATATATATATATATATATGTAATCTTTTTTCTTTTTTTTTTCTTTCTTTTCTTTTTTCTTTTTTTTTCTTGATTTTTTTTTTGAATTTTTGAATTTTTGAATTTTTTGATTGTTTATTGATTTTTAGCTCTACTGGCCAAGGGCCAGCAGAGCTTATGGGATGGTGTGTTGTCCGTCTTCCGTCGTCCGTCGTCCGTCCGTCGTCCGTCCGTCCGTTAACTTTTCTTCAAACGACTTCTCCTCAGAAACCGCTTGGCTAATTTTGACCAAACTTCACATGGATGATCCTTAGATGAATGCTTTTTAGATTTGTTAAAATTAGGTCAGCGCTACATCCAAGATGGCTGCCATTACCATATATGGTCGAAACCTTAAAAAATCTTCTTCTCCAGAACCGCTGAACAGATTTCAACAGTGTTTCTTTTAAAATGATTGCCAGCGCCTAGACTATCAAGTTTGTACAAATAAAGTCCCCGGGGTCAAAAATGGCCGTGTCCCGGGGGTCCAAATTTTGTATATTGAGGTTTTGCATGGTTTTCATATAGACATATAGGAAAAAACTTTAAAAAATCTTCTCCTCTGAAACCACAAGGCACAGAGCTCTCATGTATTACATGTAGCATCAGCTTATGGTCCTTTACTAAGTTTGTTCAAATGGTGACCCTGGGGTCAAATTTGTCCCCGCCCCGGGGGTCACAGTTTTACATAGACTTATATCGGATTTTTTTTTTAAAAATCTTCTTCTCGGAAACTGCAACAGCCAGAGGTTTGATATTTTGCATTTACTATAAGCTTATGGTCCTTTACCAAGTTTGTTCAAATGGTGACCCTCAGGGGCAAATTTGTCCCCGCCCCGGGGGTCACAGTTTTGCATAGACTTATATAGGATTTTTTTTTAAAAAATCTTCTTCTCGGAAACTGCAACAGCCAGAGGTTTGATATTTTGCATTTACTATAAGCTTATGGTCCTTTACCAAGTTTGTTCAAATGGTGACCCTCAGGTCACATTTGGCCCCGCCCCAAGGGTCACATGTTTCACATAGACATGTATAGGGAAAAACTTAAAAAATCTTCTTCTCTGAAACTGCAAGAGCCAGAGGTTTAATATTTTGCATTTGCTATAAGCTTGTGGTCCTCTACCAAGTTTGTTCAAATGGTGACCCAGGGTCACATTTGGCCAGACCCCGGGGGTCACAGTTTTACATGGGCTTGTATAGGGAAAAACTGAAAAAAATCTTCTTCTCTGGAACCACATGGCACAGAGCTCTCATGTATTACATGTAGCATCAGCTTATGGTCATCTACTAAGTTTGTTCAAATGGAGACCCTGGGGTCACATCTGGCCCCGCCCCGGGGCTCACAGTTTTACATAAATGCTTGTATAGGGAAAAACTGAAAAAAATCTTCTTCTCTGCAACTGCAAGAGCCAGAGGTTTAATATTTTCCATTTGCTATAAGCTTATGGTCCTTTACCAAGTTTGTCCAAATGGTGACCTCAGGTCACATTTGACCCCGCTCCAAGGGTCACATGTTTTACATAGACATGTACAGGGAATCTTTTTTTTTTTTTTTTAATATATTTTTTTTTTTTTTTTTTTATGTAATTTTTTTTTTTTAATTTTTTTTAATTTTTTTTTTTTTATGTAATTTTTTTAATTCTTTTTTTTTTTGTTTTGTTTTTTTAATTATTTTTTCTTCTATATTATGCCTCGTTAATACAGTAGGGCTTTCATTTTTCATCTGATCTTTACCAAACTTTACTAGATTCTTTAGTTATGGCCCTTGATTTAGTTAAAAAGCTATTTTTTGACCGAAACTTTCAAAAAAACGTAAATGGCAGTCACTCATTTCATTGATGTTATAAGAGCCGTGTTAGCCAGTAGAGCGTCCACAGGCCCTCTTGGGCCTCTTGTTTAGCTCTTTTGACAGTAACAGAGGAGTTATGGCTCTTGTTTAGTTAAAAATGCTCGTTAATATGGTAGTGCCTTTGTTTTTCATCTGATCTGCCACAAGCCCTCATGGGCCTCTTGTTTTTAGCTCTACTGGCCGAAGGCCAGCAGAGCTTATGGGATGGCGAGTTGTCCGTCGTCCGTCCGTTGTCCGTCGTCCGTCCGTCGTTAACTTTTGTCTCGTTAAGACGATAGGGCCTTCATTTTTCATCCGATCCTAACCAAACTTTAACAGGTTGTTAATATCAATGAAAGCTCGGATGAGTTCAAAAACCAGCCAAATCGGACAAGTAACAGCGGAGTTATGGCCCTTGAGTTAGTTAAAAATGCTATATGGCTATATTTTGCCTCGTTAAGACGATAGGGCCTTCATTTTTCATCCGATCTTTACCAAACTTTAACAGGTTGTTAATATCAATGAAAGCTCGGATGAGTTCGAAAACTAGCCAGATCAGAAAAGTAACAGCAGAGTTATGGCCCTTGATTTAGTTAAAAATGCTATATTGCTATATTTTGCCTCGTTAAGACGATAGGGTCTTCATTTTTCATCCGATCTTTACCAAACTTTACCACATTGTTAATATCAATGAAAGCTCAGACAAGTTCGAAAAACAGCCAGATCGGACCAGTAACAGCAGAGTTATGGTCCTTGATTTAGTTAAAAATGCTATATTTTGCCTCGTTAAGACGATAGGGGCTTCATTGTTCATCCGATCTTTACCAATCTTTATCAGATTGTTAATATCAATAAAAGCTCAGACAAGTTCGAAAACTAGCCGTATCGGATTAGTTAAAGCGGAGTTATGGCCCTTGATTTAGTTAAAAATGCTATATTTTGCCTCGTTAAGACGATAGGGGCTTCAATGTTCATCCGATCTTAACCAAACTTTATCATATTGTTAATGCCGTTGAAAGCTTGAACATGTCATACTCGACCAGTAACAGCGGAGTTATGGCCCTTGATTTAGTTAAAAATGCTATATTTTGCCTCGTTAAGATGATAGGGGCTTCATTGTTCATCCGATCTTTAGCAAACTTTATCAGATTGTTAATATCAATGAAAGCTCGATCAAGTTCGAAAAACATTCATATCGGACCAGTAACAGCGGAGTTATGGCCCTTGATTTAGTTCAAAATGATATATTTTGCCTCGTTAAGACGATAGGGCCTTCATTTTTCATCCGATCTTTACCAAACTTTATCAGATTGTTAATGTCTATGTAAGCTTGGTCAAGTTTGAAAACCAGCCAGATCGAACCATAAACAGCGGAGTTATGGCCCTTGATTTTGTTAAAAATGCTATAATTTGCCTCGTCATACGATAGGGCCTTCATTTTGCATCTGATCTTTGCCAAACTTTAGCAAATTTTATGACTTTCTTTTGTTAATGTCTATGTAAGCTTGGTCAAGTTTGAAAACCAGCCAGATCGAACCATAAACAGTGGAGTTATGACCCTTGATTTTGTTAAAAATGCTATAATTTGCCTCGTCATACGATAGGGCCTTCATTTTGCATCTGATCTTTGTCAAACTTTAGCAAATTTTCTTACTTTCTTTTTTACGTTAATATTTTTATTTATTTTTAAATTTTCTTACTTTTTTTTTTTTTATTTATTTTTTTAAAATTTTTTTTTTACTTCTATTTTTTTTTGATTTATTAGCTCTACTGGCCAAGGGCCAGCAGAGCTTATGAGATCGTGTGTTGTCCGTCTTACGTCGTCCGTCGTCCGTCGTCCGTCCGTCGTCCGTTAACTTTTCTTGTGTACACTCTAGAGGCCACATTTTTGATGCAATCATCATGAAACTTTGTCAGAATGTTTGTCTCAATGAAATCTCGGTCAAGTTCGAAAATGGGTCATGTGGGGTCAAAAACTAGGTCACTAGGTCAAATACTTGAAAAACCTTGTGTACACTCTAGAAGCCGTATTTCTGACCCAATTTTGATGAAACTTTGTCAAAATGTTTGTCTTAATTATATCTTGTTCAAGTTCAAAAATGGGTCACATGGTGTTAAAAACTAGGTCACTAGGTCAAACTTTGGAAAAACCGTGTGTACACTCTAGAGGTCATATTTTTGACCCAATCTTGATGAAACTTTGTCAAAATGTTTGTCTTAATTATATCTTGGTCAAGTTCAAAAATGGGTCACATGGTGTTAAAAACTAGGTCACTAGGTCAAACTTTGGAAAAACCGTGTGTACACCCTAGAGGTCATATTTTTGACCCGATCTTGATAAAACTTTGTCAGAATGTTTGTCTCAATGAAATCTCGGTCATGTTCAAAAATGGGTCATGTGGGGTCAAAAACTAGGTCACTAGGTCAAATACTTGAAAAAACTTGTGTACACTCTAGAGGTCATATTTGTTACCCAATCTTGATGAAACTTTGTCAAATTGTTTATCTTAATTATATCTTGATCAAGTTCGGAAATGGGTCACATGAAGTTAAAAACTAGGTCACTAGGTCAAATATTGGAAAAACCTTGTGTACACTCTAGAGGCCATATTTTTGACCAGAGCTTGATGCAACTTTGTCAGAATGTTTGTCTTAATTATATCTTGGTCAAGTTTGAAAATGGGTCACATGGGGTTAAAAACTAGGTCACTAGGTCAATTACTTGAAAAACCTTGTGTACACTCTAGAAGCCGTATTTCTGACCCAATCTTGATGAAACTTTGTCAAAATGTTTGTCTTATTTATATCTTAGTCAAGTTCAAAAATGGGTCACATGGTATTAAGAACTAGGTCACTAGGTCAAACTTTGGAAAAACCGTGTGTACACTGTAGAGGCCATATTTTTGACCCGATCTTGATGCAATTTTGTCAGAATATTTGTCTCAATTATAGCTTGCTAAAAATCGAAAATGGGTCACACAGGGTCAAAAACTAGGTCACTATGTCACTAGGTCAAATACTTGAAAAACCTTGTGTACACTCTAGAGGCCATATTTCTGACCCGATCTTGATGAAACTTTGTCGAAATGTTGTCTTAATTATATTTTCGTCAAGTTCGAAAATGGGTCCCATGGGGTCAAAAACTAGGTCACTAAGTCAAATACTTGAAAAACCTTGTGTACACTCTAGACGCCATATTTTTTTTCATTCGATCTTTACCAAACTTTACCAGATTGTTAATGTCAATAACAGCTCAGTAAAGTTTGTTTTTAGCTCTACTGGCCAAGGGCCAGCAGAGCTTATGGGATGGTGTGTTGTCCGTTTTCCGTCGTCCGTTAACTTTTCTTGTGTACACTCTAGAGGCCACATTTCTGATGCAATCATCATGAAACTTTGTCAGAATGTTTGTCTAAATGAAATCTCGGTCAAGTTCGAAAATGGGTCATGTGGGGTCAAAAACTAGGTCACTAGGTCAAATACTTGAAAAACCTTGTGTACACTCTAGAAGCCGTATTTCTGACCCAATCTTGATGAAACTTTGTCAAAATGTTTGTCTTAATTATATCTTGGTCGAGTTCAAAAATGGGTCACATGGTGTTAAAAACTAGGTCACTAGGTCAAACTTAGGAAAAACCGTGTGTACACTCTAGAGGCCATATTTTTGACCCGATCTTGATGAAACTTTGTCAGAATGTTTGTCTCAATAAAATCTCGGTCGTGTTTAAAAATGGGTCATGTGGGGTCAAAAACTAGGTCACTAGATCAAATACTTGAAAAACCTTGTGTACACTCTAGAAGCCGTATTTCTGACCCAATTTTGATGAAACTTTGTCAAAATGTTTGTCTTAATTATATCTTGGTCAAGTTCAAAAATGGGTCACATGGTGTTAAAAACTAGAGTCACTAGGTCAAACTTTGGAAAAACCGTGTGTACACTCTAGAGGCCATATTTTTGACCCGATCTTGATAAAACTTTGTCAGAATGTTTGTTTCAATGAAATCTCGGTCATGTTCAAAAATGGGTCATGTGGGGTCAAAAACTAGGTCACTAGGTCAAATACTTGAAAAACCTTGTGTACACTCTAGAGGTCATATTTTTACCCAATCTTGATGAAACTTTGTCAAATTGTTTATCTTAATTATATCTTGATCAAGTTCGGAAATGGGTCACATGAAGTTAAAAACTAGGTCACTAGGTCAAATATTGGAAAAACCTTGTGTACACTCTAGAGGCCATATTTTTGACCCAATCTTGATGCAATTTTGTCAGAATATTTGTCTCAATTATAGTTTGCTAAAGTTCGAAAATGGGTCACACAGGGTCAAAAACTAGGTCACTAGGTCAAATACTTGAAAAACCTTGTGTACACTCTAGAGGCCATATTTCTGACCTGATCTTGATGAAACTTTGTCGAAATGATGTCTTAATTATATTTTGGTTAAGTTCGAAAATGGGTCCCATGGGGTCGAAAACTAGGTCACTAGGTCAAATACTTGAAAAACCTTGTGTACACTCTAGACACCATGTAGTACGACTCGATTCATCAATGGTATAACAGCCAGTAGAGCGTTCACAGGCCCTCTTGGGCCTCTTGTTTGATATTATTGCACCAATAATATATCAAAAGTTATAGTATAATAAGAAGAAATAGCGAATACTTAAAATTTGATTGATTTAAATATAACCAGGGTAAAAGTAAAAACAATACTGGATATATAAATCGAGACATTCATTTCAAACACTTCCAAATTGCAGTGTGTCCTTTTAACATTCATGAGCTACTTTTTATGCCCCCGAAGGGTGGCATATAGTAGTCGCATTGTCTGTCCGTTCGTCTGTACAATCGTGTCTGCTTAATAACTCCGACAATAATGGAAGGATTTTCAAATAACTTCGCACAATTGCTCACCACAAGAAGACGAGTCGTGCCCAAAATCAAGGTCCGTGGCTCCAAGGTCAAGGTCACACTTAGAGGTCAAAGGTCAAAACAAATATGTCCGTTCGTCTGTACAATCGTGTTCGCTTAATAACTCTGACAGTAATGGACGGATTTTCAAATAACTTCGAACAATTGCTGACCACAACAAGACGACATGTCGCGCATAAAGTCCAGGTCCGTGGCTCCAAGGTCAAGGTCACACTGAGAGGTCGAAAGTCAAAACAAAGTGCTTTTGTGTCCGATTAATAACTCGTTCATGGACAGATTTTCAAATAACTTTTGACAATTGCTCACCACAACTAGACGACATGTCGCGCACTAAATCCAGGTCTTCATGGTCAAGGTCACATTTAGAGGTCAAAGGTCAAATTGTGTCCAGTCAATAACTCTGGCATTCCTGGACGTATATTCAAATAACATTTTTTTTTTTTTTTTTTTTTAAATATATCTGTTGGTTTCATAATTGCTCCAAGGTCAGGGTCACACTTTTCTTGTCTTGTTGATCTTTTTTCTCATAACAAACTTTTTCTTTAATTTAATTGTTTTTGTTTATTTCTTTTTATATGCGATTTAAATATTTAATAAGAGCCGGCTGCCGGCCACAACCAGATGACATGTTGCACACAAAATCCAGGTCCGTCAGTCACTCCAAGGTCACACTTACAGGTCAAAGGTCACTTCGGGGGCATTTGTCGCTTACTGTGACATTTCTTGTTTCGGCATAATTTAGGACTGTATAAGAGGTCATATTGTTTAATGGGATGAAAAGTCCAGATGCATGGTTACATCATATTTGCAAACTGTGGATGTAACACTGGACACAAAATTATCAATTTGTTATAAAGATTAATGATGATTTATCAATAGATTTGGCATAAAACTGGTATCAAATACCACATATTTTCATTGTATTATCTTCAGCTTGCATTGATCTGAAACATTCAGGTGAAGTATAAATTTATAACATGTTGAAGCTGTTCATGTGTTTCCAGTTGTTAGTTGTGTTGTGTTTTTTTTATTTAAAATTTACAACAGTTCAATTGGTTCAGATTGCAGTTTTTTAGTTCTGTTGACTCTGGTGTATGTCTGGAAATGGGTCAAATACAACACTAGAACGAAACACACCGACAACAGACATAATTTTAAAATTTTGTTAAAATAAAATCTAAGACAATTGGAAATTAATATAAATTCAGAATCCATTTGAACACTTTCATTCACACTATAATATATGACAATATCCAATGTTTATTCCTTTAAAAATCAAATTCTGAGTGTCGTGTGTGTCTTAGAGATAGTAAAAAATGAGATAAAAGGTTCTAAGGTTTATTAAAGTTTATTAAAGTTCTAACAGTAAAAGAACCAAAACTATGAAGTGATAAACTTCTGTCTTTCTCAGCCAATCTGCTCTCCTGAAAAAGACAACAGTTATCATCATTATAAGGAACATGATTGATTCATCGTTTATATACTTAGCAATGCAGTTAAATGGTCAACACTTCATATGATCCAGTAAAAAAATAAAATGTCTGTAAAACTGAAAAAATTATGAACAACCTAATTTATAAATAATATGTATTGTATTGAAGTTTCTGGTTTTTGATTCTTGGTACATGAAGGTTTTGAAGTGACATTTAACTGTGACCCTATGGATTTAATTATTTTGTTGGGTATATAATTTATAGCTTTAAACAACTCTTCAAATATATGCATATCATTTCTTTTACAGGATTTTAATAACAGCTTATCCAATGAACAGTTTCATGAATACATGATTCATTATTTGATTATGCTAATTCATTTTTTGATTATGTAAATAAATCTAACGCAGTTTAACTCATAAAAAAATGCGTCACCTGCAAAGCTGTAGTATACCCTACTACCAATTAGCATAACGTCGGGCGGATCCAACCTCCGTAAAACATCTGTCGAAAGCAGTGTATTGCAAACGTCACTTGTCACCCATTTGTTCCTTTTCCGCGACAGGAACCTGACGTATGGCCGGCAATCAACCTGAAACATTGTACTATTAATTAAGGGCGATTCCAGAATTAACTGTATGGGGAAGGTCGGAAGACATTCAAACTTTAATTTGATGGGTGGTTGGGGTGAGGGAATTGATGGGTGGTGGGGGTCACAAAAAAGTGCCTTCCGACCCCCGTCATACAGTTAATTTTAAAAGTGCCCTTACATACAAACACTGTGTCTCTAGCATCAAATGTTTGCAAGTCTTGATGACTTTTTAGATTAAAATTTCAAATTACAGTCATTAATAATTAGTCATTTATTAGTCTGACTTTTAGAATTGTAAAGCGTCAGCGGTTCAGGAAACACACTATGGAGAAAACGCTACCATGCTTAAAAATATTTATGTACAAATGAATGGAATTACTGAAATAAAATAAAATTTGCTTAATAACAAATGGAAGTGTTCCTTTTTATCTTTTATTTCGAATGATGTGAGATGTGTATGGTCAGAAAGTTATTTAACCCCAAATATGAGCCACGCAAAATTGTACCTCAAGTCATTTGCAACCAGTGTGAACCCAGATCAGCCTGCTCGCAACCATACAGTCTGATCAGGGTCCAAACTGTTCGCCTTTCGGTCAGAATGTGTGGGCCCTGGTCACAACATACTACGCAGTCAACACTGGTCACAACAGCCTACGCAGTCAGTCCACACTGGTCACAACCTAATTAAGATATATTTTTGTGTTGCAATCAGTCATTTGCAACCAGTGTCTAATCATGGTTGACACTGTTTGCTTAAGTATGACAGAATACATTTGACCAAATGAGAACAATATGGCAGGCTGATCTGGGTCCACACTCGTCACAAATGACTACCTACACATTTTTGCGTGGTGCTGCATGCATATTTCGAAGTAACCAAAACGATGTTCAGAAAAGAAACATATGAACATAATACATCAAACTTAAGAAATACTTCAACTCCAGTTTATATTTTAAATGCCTAGAGTCGACTGTTGGAATGCCAGAAGTCATTTTGACAGAACGAGAACAGTACGGCCGGCTGGTCTGGGTTTACTCAGGTCGCAAATGACTAGAAACACATTTTCATATGTTCTGCTCGCATATATTTTGGAGTAATTAAAACAATTTCAGAGCAGAAACATGTGAACATAGTATATCAAACTTATCAAATACTTCAACTCATTTCAATTCCATAAATGCCTACTTAAAATGATAGGTAGTTGCTCAGACCCAGGCTGGACCAAGACATACTCTCCAACAGAGTGTCTATAGTTGAGAGTCAAGCATATGGTTAAATCCACTTGTCAAGGATAAACTCCATGTTTTGTCAAATTGAATAGCTGAGTACTTTTCATATTGTTCAAATACTGTAATATGTAATTTAAGTACTTACATTTGAAATGTAACGTGAGTAATTTGAGAGAACTTTACAAAATCACAATAAATTCCAAATCACACCTTGTCTGCTACAGAATATTTGGTCTCCTTTTAATTTATTTCAAATCGGTTAAATAAAAATATTTTCACCAACACAAGATGTACTGTGACTTTGAAACCGTTTTTGTTTTTAAAGATGCAACATGGACAGCATTCTATCAAAGTTACTTATTAAATGTTTATGTCAGATTAGTCAAGTAAAAACAATGTATCCATGAACATAATATCTATAGTTGAGAGTCAAGAATATGGTTAAATCCACTTGTTAGGGATAAACTTCATGTTTTGCCAAATTGAAAAGCTGAGTACTTTTCATATTGTTCAAATACTGTAATATGTAATTTAAGTACTTACATTTGAAATGTAACTATAAATTAAAGCATCATAATTTACATTTTATACACCATTTCTTCCCAATAAATGTTCAAGTCTGTAAATATATTTTATTCTGATAAGTGTGTTAGATGTAACGATGACAACAATGTTTCAATACAGAGGTAAAAAGAAACCGATTTCAACGTCCATGTTGCATCTTAAGTCTTCATTTTACAAGAATGCTGGTTCAACTTTAATAAAATTCACAAAGTGCTAGTATTCTAGGTTTAAATTAAGAAATAATAAATATGTACCTGTGTTTTATCGGTGAATAAAATACACTTAGGAGTTCGGATGCGTAGTAATTAAATCATGAGTGTGTTAGCGTTATCACCGATAAAATACAGGTACGGTTTTATTATTCCGATTCTAACACAACAATAACCCCATTGTTTACGCTATTGTTGGGGCACTATATATTATCTCGGAGGTAAGGTAATCAGGCTGCTATGTTTACAGGCTGTTCCATTGGGCGCACGGGTATGCAAAGGTCAGCGTTTCAATACACTAGTAGTCACATGACAAACAATTAAGTCATTGCTTATGTCATACAGCTTACAGCTTGCGCTGTATGACGTCAAATGTTCTCAGTGTTCAAGATGCTTATTAATGTTATATGTACTGATGCATATGATGGGTTTATATCGGGGGTGTGCACGGTTTGGGAGCATGGCAAGTTTGTTGTAATTAACATTTCAGTTCGTCTTCGTGACGTATATTTATCAAGTGACGTCATGTAATGTGGCGCTTCCAACGGATGAAATATACGCGTCTTGTCAAACATGTAAAATACATTTTTGTGATCAGATGTAAATAATTAATGGAAAATCAGATATAAATAGTTTCAAAGTTACATCTTGGTAGTAATTCATGTATCACAAACAAACGACGGTGTTTACATTCGCATAAGCTTTATTTCAATTCATTGCGAGCAAGGAATTGCAGACGTACACCCAAATTGCAAAAATAAGTAAGCGTGTCAATAAATGCAAAAGCTTTGACGGGATTACTGAACGTGGGTGGGCAACTTTAGAAAACGATCAAAGCGTTTTCTCGAGATTCATGAACTTTTTAATCCACCAGATATGAGCAAAAATTCCTACTGTGTGCACACAAGTGCATGGGAATTATATGCTATATCGATTTTGCTCACGAAATAATATATCTGGAGTAACTACAGTTTTTTAAAGACATAACTTCAGTCATTTACTTACCCCCGTTTGAGAAGACTGTCCTCCATGCCGTCCAATTGATAAAATTTCGCCAAAATAAGGCCGCTTACGATCGCTTACATCATTTATACTACTTTAACAAAGAAAGAAATCGTCAAGAATTTACTATTGCATATTTGCCGTTTTTTTTGGTCAGAAATTGGTGACGTAATATTTTGAAAACAAATTTGTACAAAAAAACAACAGTTAACAAAGTCATTTTAATCCGGGTATTATTTAGATCTACTTTCTGTATCAACAAAAAGTACTGATTGTCTCCCTTTGACACCCCTATTGCTCCTGAAATGCTACAATTCTTCATTGTAGAAATATCCATCCTTAAGACGTAACGTAATTTGACACGAAATGTTACGTCACTTTTGTTCATTAAATTTTGAATTTTAGCTCTACTGGCCAACGGCCAGCTGAGTTTATGGGATGGCGAGTTGTCCGGCGTCTGTCCGTCGTCGGTCCGTCGTTAACTTTTGTCTCGTTAAGACAATGGGCCTTCATTTTTCATCCGATCTTTACCAAACTTTAACAGGTTGTTAATATCAATAAAAGCTCGGACAAGTTCGAAAACCAGCCAGATCGGACCAGTAACATCGGAGTTATGGCCCTTGATTTAGTTAAAAATGCTATATTTTGCCCCGTTAAGATGATAGAGCCTTCATTTTTCATTCTATCTTTACCAAACTTTACCACATTATTAATATCAATGAAAGCTCGGACAAGTGCGAAAACCAGCCATATCGGACTAGTAACAGCGGAGTTATGGCCCTTGATTTAGTTAAGAATGCTATATTTTGCCTCGTTAGGACGATAGGGGCTTCATTGTTCATCCGATTTTTACCAAACTTTATCAAATTGTTAATGTCGTTGAAAGCTCGAACAAGTTTGAAAACCAGCCATATCAGACCAGTAACAGCGGAGTTATGGCCCTTGATTTAGTTTAAAATGCTATGTTTTGCCTCGTTAAGACGATGGGGGCTTCATTGTTCATCCGATCTTTACCAAACTTCATCAGATTGTTAATATCAATGAAAGCTCGGAAAAGTTCGAAAATCATTCATATCGGACCAGTAACAGCGGAGTTATAGCCCTTGATTTAGTTCAAAATGCAATATTTTGCCTCGTTAAGATGATGGGGCCTTCATTTTTCATCCTATCTTTACCAAACTTAACCACATTGTTAATATTAATGAAAGCTCGGACAAGTTCGAAAACCAGCCATATCGGACTAGTAACAACGGAGTTATGGCCCTTGATTTAGTTAAAAAGGCTATATTTTGCCTCGTTAAGACGATAGGGTCTTCATTTTTCATCCGATCTTTACCAATCGTTACCAGATTGTTAATATCAATGAAAGCTTGGACAAGTTCGAAAACCAGCCAGATCGGACCAGCAACAGCGGAGTTATGGCCCTTGATTTAGTTAAAAATGCTATATTACGATAGGGCCTTTGTTTTTCGTCCGATCTTTACCAAACTTTACTAGATTGTTAATATAAATGAAAGCTCGGACAAGTTCGAAAACCAACCAGATCGAACCAGAACAGCGGAGTTATGGCCCTTGATTTAGTTAAATATACTGTATTTTGCCTCGTTAATACTACGATAGGGCCTTCATTTTTCATCTGATCTTAACCAAACTTTACCATATTGTTACTATCAAAGAAAGCTCCGACAATATTCAATACCAGCCAGATTAGACCATTTACACTGGAGTTATGGCCCTTGATTTTCTGAAATATGCTATATTTTGGCCTCATTAAGAAGAAAGGGCATTCGTTTGGCCAGATTTCAGTGAAACTTTTCAAGGATGATCAGTACCAAGCCTAGTTGTACATATCGTCACTGTGTTCCGGTTGAATGATTTTGGCGGAGTTATGTCCCTTTAAAGGTTTAAATATACAAACTTTGTCTGGACTAGTTCTCCTGAACGTCTCCCCACATTTCAACTTTACAGGGATGATCAGCACCAAGCATAGTTGTGCATATCATTGTCGCATTCCAGTTAACATATTTTTGGTGGAGTTATGGCCCTTTAAAGGTTTCTGATACACAAACATTTTCGGGGCTAGTTCTCCTGAACCCCTGGCTGGATTTTAACGAAACTTGACATGGATGATCAGTATCATTGCCGTGTTGCGGTTGAATGATTTTTGGCAGAGTTATTGCTCTTTAAAGGTTTTAATACACAAACTTTGTCTGGACTAGTTCTCCGGAACGCCTCCCAACATTTCAACGAAACTTTACAGGGATGATCAGCAGCAAGCATAATTTGCATATCATGGTGGAGTTATGGCCCTTTAACATTTTCCGGGCTAGTTCTCCTGAACCCCTGACTGGATTTTAACGGAACTTGACAAGGATGATCAGTATCAAGCCTAGTTGTGCATATCGTCGCCATATTCGGGTTGAATGATTTTTGGCAGAGTTGTGGCCCTTTAAAGGTTTTAATAGCCAAATGTTGTCTAGATTAGTCTCTTCTGAACTCTTTGCTGCATTTCAACGAATCTTGATGGTGATGATCAGTACCAAAAGCCTAGTTGCACCTGTCATTGCCGTGTTTTGGTTGAATGAATTTTGGCAGAGTTATGACCCCTTAAAAGTTTTAATACACTAACTTTGTACAGACTAGTTCTCCTGAACCTCTGGCTGGATTTCAGTGAAATTTGTCAGGGACAATCAGTACCAAGCCTAGTTGCGTATATCTTCACCATGTTCTGGTTGAACGATATTTGAAAGAGTTATGGCCCCTTAGGCCTAAAAAAACAACTTGTGTGTTTCTGGTTTCACCCTGTCAAAAAGTTAGGGTAGGTAGGTAGGAAAAAGTTTTTTTTTTAGATATTTTTTTTAGATATATTTTTCGCATATATTATGCCATTTTTGTACTAAGGCAACTTTTTGATAACCTTTGCAATCCAGATTAGATGCTTAACAACTCTGGCTAATAAAATTATCATTTGAATAATAAAAAAAAAAAAAAACATTTTTTTTTTTTTTTTTTTTTTTTTTTTTTTTTTTAATTTTTTTTTTTTTTCGCTAAAAATATTTAGGATCGGCGGTGATAAAGTAGGGTCGGTCGGGAAACCGGAAACACACATGTTTTTTTATTAGGCCTTATACATAAACTTTATCTAGAGCCAGTAGAGCGTCCACAGGCCCTCTTGGGCCTCTTGTTTCTACTTCAAAATTATGACAAAAAGTTTATTTAGTATAACATGTGGTAAAATAGACCGTTTCAAACTGGTAAATAAAATATTTGCATGAGATACATTCTTCATTGATCCAATATCGCTGTTTTAGTAGATCTATCCACTAACAAAAATGTTCAAATTTTGTCCAACAAATTTGCCACATTTGTTTCCTGTACAATTTTATTTAATGATAGATAAGAAAAGAGCACAAAATATAACCCATGCATTTTACCATTTTATTTGCATAAACATTTTAACAACAAAGAAAAAAGAAAGTACTTAACACAGCATTTATTTGAGATGTAACCAAAAATGCTGGACAGCGAATCCTTGCTCATATATTTACACACTTTATTACCAGAAAGACGAATTTAGAAGTGATATTGAGATGTATATTACTTCTACGAGTTGGCATTGGCCCATTATAAAGCAAGTCAGAATAAGGATACCAGAATGTGTTGTGTGCAGTAGTGATGTTGTCCTCGTCGACTTACCAGGAGTAAACGATTCGAATTTAGCGCGAGGTGCTATTGCCGAAAAGGTAATATTATTTAAATACTAGTATAATTTATACCATATATTTATATACAAAATATAACAACCTATTTATAGCTTTGCCTGAAGGAAATAGAGCAAATTTACAGAAATTCATTAAAGAACCCGCAATTTCATTGCGACAGGCATTAAAATCAATATCTGATGGAAGGCGATACTTAGGCCCTTTGGCAATTAAATGCCGGATCCTCTTATCCTCAGTAACAACCAGATTGCCAGTAAAAATGTGACCCACAGGTTAATAACACAATTTAGAATTTTGACAATCTCAATCAGTAGGAGTAGTTGTCTCGATTTCAAGATCAGAAACAATCCTATTATAATTGAAAATAAGATTTCTAGTTGATTTTTATACGCCCGTACGTATTATGGTATAGGGTTGTCCGTTCGTCTGTAAACAATTGCGCATTCCGGACGATAATTTCGAAACCGTAACACCTACACTCAAGAAACTTGACAGGTACCTTGCCCTAGGTGTGAGGAGGATCCCTTTTTTGGGGTCAGTAGGTCAAAGGTCAAGGTCACTGACCCAATGTAGAAAAACATATTCCGGATGATAACTTTGAAACCATAACACCTACACTCATGAAACTTCAAACCTACAATGCCCTAGGTGAGAGGAGGATCCCTATTGTTTTTGGGATCAGTAGGTGAAAGGTCAAGGTCACCATGGCCTTGTATAGAAAAATGCATTCCGGACGATAACTTCGAATCTATAACACCTACACTCGTGAAACTTCATGGGTACATTGCCGTAGATAAAAGGAGGATCCCTATTGTTTTTGGAGTCAGTTGGTCAAAGGTCAAGGTCATCATGACCTTAACCATAACACCTACAGTCATGAATCTTCACATTGCTCTAGATGAGAGGAGGATGACCTCTTTTGTTTTTGGGGCAGTAGGTCAAAGGTCAAGGTCCTTGTGTAGAAAAACTCATTCCGGACGATAATTTCGAAACCGTAATACCTACACTCATGACACTTGACAGGTACATGCTTTAGGTGAGAGGAGGATCCCTATTGTTTTTGGGATCAGTACGTCAGAGGTCAAGGTCTCTGTGACCTTATATAGAAAAACACATTCCGATAACTTTGAAACAATAAAACCTACACTCATGAAACTTCATAACTACAATGCCCTAGGTTAGAGGAGAATCCCTATTCTTTTGGGGATCATCATAGATACATAACACCTACCCTTATGAAATTTCACGGGTACATTGCCGTAGGTGAAAGGAGGATCCCTATTGTTTTTGGAGTCAATAGGTCAAAGGTCAAGTCACCATGATCTTATATAAAAAAACACATTCTGGATAATAACTTCGAAACTAAAACACCTATAGTCATGAAACTTCTTAGCTACACTGCCGTAGGTGAGAGGCGGATCACTATTGCTTTTGGGGTCAGTAGGTCAAAGGTCAAGGTCACCATGACTTTATATAGAAAAAAGCACTCCAGACGATAACTATAAAACTGTAATACCTACACTGATTAAACATCACAGGTAAATTGCCCTGGTGAGAGGAGGATCCCTGTTGTTTTGGTTAATCTAGGTCAAGGTCACTTCGAGCTTATATAGGAAAATGCATTCCAGATGATTACTTAGAAACCATAACACATACACTTATGAAACTTCAAAGGTAAATTGCCGTCAAGGTCACTGTGACCTTATATAGAAAAACACATTCCGGATGATAATTTTGAAAGTATAATACCTACAGTCATGAAATTTCTTAGGTATATTGCCCCAGATGAGGGCAGAATCTCTATAATGTTTTCAGGTCAGTAGGTCAAAGGTCAAGGTCGCTATGACCTTATATAGAAAAATGCCTTCTGGACGATCTACTCTCATGAAACTTAATGGGTAAAATACACAAGGTGAGAGGAGGATCCCTGTTGTTTTGGGGTTAGTAGGTCAAAGGTCAAGTTCACGATGACCTTATATAAAAAGACGCATTCTGGATGATAACTTCGAATCATAACTCTTACATGAAACTTCATAGGACATTGCTGTATGTGAGAGAAGGATCTCTATTGGTTTTCGGATCAGCAGGTCAAAGGTCATTCAAGGTCACGTGACCATAAATTGAAAGACTCATTTTAGCTCTTCTGATCAGAGATCAGCAGAGCTTATGCCGTGGTGCGGCGTCCGTCGTCCGTCTGTCCGTCCGTCCGTCCGTCTGTCCGTCCGTCTGTCCGTAAACTTTTATTTGTAGCGACTACTCCTCTGAAACTACTTGATGGATATTCATGAAACTTCACAGAAATGTTGCCCATGAAGTCTAGTTGATCCTAGCAAAAATTCATGTTGATGTGAAATCCAAGATGGCTACCAAAGCTAAAAATAGATTTTTAAAATACAAGTTTGTAGCGACTACTTCTTGAAAACTATAAGTGCTATTGATATGGTACATTTTCTTAAATGATCAGCATGACATGATGTTAATCCCTGTCAAAAATTGTTTTGATTCAACGTTAAACATGGCTGCCAGTGGCCATCTTTGTTTACATAGTTATATAGTAAAAACTTGTAGCGACTACTCCTCTGAAACTACTTGGCGGATTTTCATAAAACTTTACAGGAATGTTGCTCTTGATGTCTAATAGATCCTAGCAAAATTTCAGGTCGGCCAGAAATTCAAGATGGCCGCCACAGCTAAAAATAGATTTTTAAAAAATAAGTTTGTAGCGACTACTTCTTGAAAACTATAAGTGATATTGATATGGGACTTCTTGTAAAATGATCAGCATGACATGATGGTTATAAGATCAAACATGATTTTGATTCGACCTTAAACATGGCTGCCAGTGGCCATCTTTGTTTACATAGAGTTATATGATGAAAACTTGTAGCGACTACTCCTCTGAAACTACTTGACGGATTTTCATGAAACTTCACAGGAATGTTGGACTTGATGTCTAATTGATTCTAGCAAAATTTCAGGTCGCCCGGAAATTCAAGATGGCTGCCATGGCTAAAAATAGATTTTCAAAATACAAGTTTGTAGCGACTACTACTTGAAAACTATAAGTGATATTGATATTGGACTTTTTGTAAAATGATCAGCATGACATGATGTTGGTCCTTGTCGAAAATCGTTTTGATTCGATGTTAAACATGGCTGTCAGCGGCCATTTGTGTTAACATAGAGTTATCTAGTAAAACTTGTAGAGACTACTTCTCTGTAACTACTCGACAGATTTTCATGAAACTTCACAGGAATGTTGCTCTTGGTGTCTCATTGATCCTAGCAAATCTTCAGGTCGGCCGGAAATTCAAGATGGCCACCATGGCTAAAAATAGATTTTCAAAATACAAGTTTGTAGCGACTACTTCTTGAAAACTATAAGTGATATTGATATGAGACTTTTTTCTAAAATGATCAGTATGACATGATGTTGATCCTTGTCAAAAATTATTTTGATTTTACGTTAAACATGGCCGCCAGATGTTGATCCTTGTCGAAAATCGTTTTAATTCGATGTTAAACATGGCTGTCAGCGGCCATCTTTGTTAACATAGAGTTATCTAGTAAAAAATCTGAAACTACTTGACGGATTTTCATGAAACTTCACAGGAATGCTGATCTAGCTATCAAAAACCTATCAGTAGAGCTTCAAGGTCCTTGACCTCTTGTTATAAAGATGTTATTGAGAAGAAAAGATAAGGCTCTACAAACATCAGCGTAAGTCCACATATTATAATTATCAATAGGGGCGTTTGTAAAGAAAGCCCTGATATTATTACAAGCTAGAAAAGTTGTACCTTCTCTAGCAAATGTTTTCTGAATAAGCTAAAGCAATTTCTCTTTGATAAGATTATGAGGTAGAGTATTATACAGTGTGAAAAAGTTGTAGGTGCCTAGAGAAGCGGCATGAAAATGCTTACACCGTAGTTTGTCAAGGACTTCTCACGAGTTTTTGATAGACCAAAACAGATTGATTCCTGAGTTTTCAAAAGCCTTGTTGCAATATTTTATTACATGTTCTTTAATCACGGAAAGACAGGAAGTCAATAGTTTTGATATATTGGTCATGGTACATAAACTTGAATTAGTGTTAAAATGTGCCTTGTATGGAATTTTGTGGAGTTTGGGTATCCAGTACATTGTAGGGAGCTTCGTCTGCTTACTATTTACAGAAACCTTCATAGTCTCCATAAAAGTCAACATGCTGGGAAAATGTCCGTCTTCTTTTTATCAAAAATCTAGATTATACTTTTAGTTTTTTGATGAGTTTTTGGTATAAATTGGTGAAAACATCAGGTTGTATGTATTTTTTAACTCTTTTTCTACAAACGTTTATCTGTACACAATCTATGTCTGTGATTTTCAATTCCACAGTTTGTTATCAAGCATCGGATGAGCTTGAGAAAACAATCTTGCTTTGTTTCATTGTTGTAAGGACACATGTTTCATTATGAAATACATTCTACAATTGGTTTCAGTACCTATACAAATCTGATGCATTATGGGTTGTGTCGGATATCAATCGAGCAAAAGATGAGAAAATTGCAAGTGACCTGCTCCAGCAATTGCATATGGATGGCCATGATGGAAATATAGCATTCATCTGTACAAAGACTGATTCTCTGAACAACCCCGAAATAATTAGGTAAGCATACTAGTTATGTAATATTTAGAAGATCTTAGAACATTTTACTCGGCTTTCTTAATGTGTCCTAATTTGTTTTAATGACATTCAATGGGGTGGAAATAATGTATTACACATTATGATAACGTTTAATTATGATTAGCAGGAACTGACAGAACATTAGTCAAATAACCTGTACCCGAACTTTGTTAATATAAAACTTTACGGGTCAGCCTGCTGAGAAACATAATCAGAATCTAAAATATCTTTAGCAATAATAAATACTGAAAAGGTTGATCCTTTGGAAGCAACAAACACAACCAAGATAATAAAGTAGCAGACTCGGTTTTATTGAGTCTGTTCATGAGAGGTAATGTAAGAAGCAACACCTCTCACTCGCACTAGCACTAGCTTAAGACAGATTCCACTTCTAAAACAGCTGTATTGGGCCTGTTGATCCCAAATGTGAGCAGTAAAAAATGACACTACTGATTCATAGCACAGGGAGACTTTTTACAGCCGCCACACTGCACTGACTGAACTCTAGTGTGAATGTTAATAAATACAAATAAAAAATATAATGTAATAAGTATATGTGTATCTGAAAAAGTTGGTTTATCTGTTTAATTTCCGAAGCCAACCTCTAAATCATAATCAATGTAACGTCGTACTCATAAATAACACCACACATCGGCATGCATAGTCACCGTGTAATAGTTTGTGACGAGTTTTTCGTACATCGTTTATCCTTCTTGTTCGCATGATACCTTAAAACTAACGGTACGCAACATCGATATTTTGTAAAATATAAGTTCAAAGATCGGTGAATATAAATACCGGTGGATTAAAAACATTTCAAATGTGAAAGTCTTATACAACAGTGCTTGACACAGGGGCAGGCCTTTGGGTGGCCCGAAATTGTTTGCTTGGGCCAGTAGAAATTTGGACCCACTGGCCCAATTTTTTTTGAATTGTTAAATAAAAAATAGACAAATAAAGCATAAATTATGTTTTCATTCAACTGTTTATTGTCTCAAATTCCAGTTTACTGTTGCTGCCACGCGGATTACGACTAATCACACTCAGCGCGGCGATTTTATCTCACCGCGGACACACTGATTTTTTCCCCGTGATCGGCAGACAGTCCACTCAACGCGGGGACAATAACTTTTGACCACCGCGACACATTCACCGCGATCCGTTTTGATTCGCACACCGCTTTACCCGGTGTGAAATTGCAGGCCATCGTCGCGATTTACCTTCAGTACCTATGTACAATTTTGCAGTCAATTTAATGCATTATTATTCAATAACTATTAAAAAATCGAAGCAGAAGACAATTTTATTTTTGTTTTCGGAAAATTCAAATGCCCGGATAATGTATTCACGATAGTTATATGGCGGTTCCTATTACCGACTTTGCGGTGACAACATAAAATTCAATTAGTAATTCTTATACTGGAAATTAGAATTATATTTTTAATTAATCGTTATTTGCAACACATTTTACTATTCTGCTGTTGATTATTAATACATCGATGGGTTCTTTAGTCAGAAATAATCCATGAAAAAGGGTCATAAACCCGTTATTAGTGCCGCCTTGTTAATAGGTACACACATCGCAAAGGATTGTGGGTAGCCAATTTATGTCCGGTGAAGAGAAATGCGACTTTTGGACAACAAAAACGAAAAACAAGTGTTATTAAATGCATTAAAAGTTTGAAATACGTATTGCTTTCAAAATTTATTCATTGTATTTATCAGTTTTATTACTTTTTTTATTGATCCCTGCTCTAATTTCCCCCGCGTTCCCCTGCGAACCTATCACAGAGAATCGCGGTGATTGCTTTATTTCGAGACTTGACTTTGCAATCGCGGCTTTTGCCGTATCGACATGTTAAACAGTGCGTGCTTGCATCTATTTATTTAAAGCAAACTATGCACTCGCCCAAAGAATATTGTTTGGGCCAGCAGAGATCAAATTTCACTCGCCTAGGAGAGGTTTTACTCGCCGCCGGCGAGTGGGCGACCGTCTGTGTCAAGCACTGATACAATTAGGCTTACTTAAACAAGCAAATCTGAATTAGTGTGTGTATTCAAGGTTTTGCTCCAGCAATCTAGAATACCCACAATAATGTGGGGTCTATTCAGTTTATATTTATATAAATCTGAATCTCGTGTTTAGGTCGATATCAATAATTTTACCAATACATATCACAAAATGTAATATGAATATGTGTATCTGATAGCCTCGATTAATATTCAGGGACATTTTGGAAATCTAAATTCCGTTTTGTGAACATTGAACATCGAACAGGAAATGCAATTTTCACAGAACACACCAAACCAAAACACGCAACAGGACAAATACGTATGGAAATGACAAATTTAGGGATGTGACGTCTTAAACTCAAAGGGGTTAACAGTAGAGCTACCACCAAACGGTTACTGGAGTTTAGGGATGATGACAGGTTAGGTTTGGTGCACCCTTGAACAGGGTTAAACTCAACGGTGGTCCCTTTTGGCACTGACCATTCCAAGGCGGTACCCCTGTTGTCGAGCCTTAAATGTTTGTGGTGTGCTCTTTTTACGAACTGTGTTTGTGATGTACTTTTCTTATTCACCTTTGTCTTGCAATGCTTTTAGGAGAGACTGTGTTCTGTGAATGCTACTCTTCCTGTTAGGCATATACTATGTTTCTTATGTAGTATCAAACCTCATATTGTCATCCAATAACACGAGACACGATATATTCTCTAACCAACAAGGCAGCGTTAGTAGGCAATACAAGTACAAGACAAAGCATAGAAAGTAAAAAAGAAGGTACTCAATAACTTGGCAGAAGCCAGAGCAACACGACAATTACCCATTAAGGGCACGATAAGACAGGATTTTGCGCTTTAGGTAGGCATCATATGGTACACAGTCTTTCTCGTAATGGCACAAACGAAAAGGAAAGGATCTTATGAAGTTGGTAAATCACGCCACCATAAAAGTTAGGCTGTGATAGTCCTTGACACAGACAAGTTCTATTACTTTTATATTTTGACAGAAGATCAGAGTTAAGTTAATAAAATTTTGAAAAGCTTTTTCGAAGTTTCTGATAACTGTAGCTTTTTATTTATACATAGATTACGAATATTAAAGTCCCCAATTTGCGTACAATCTCTGGAAAAACGAATAAATTGAAATCATAGAAACCTAAAAATGGATAGGCAGAGGAAAATGTGAGGAACACGTTTTATTGAAGAAAGCCTTATGTGCGATAGCTGTCAGGACATACATCATAATAAGGTTTATATATTGTTGTAGATATAGCTTTCACTTTATTTTTGATAAACTATCTTACAAATATGGTTAGTTCGCGAAGAGATTTATATACATTTGAGATTGTTTCAAACACATCCCTGAATAAAATGTTTGACAAATGTTTTTGCTTCATCAGTGGTTGAAACCCAGGTTGAAACCCAGGACATCTGCAACATCTTTGTGTTCATTTACTACACTTTCACAAACGACTAATTATCTCTATCTGCACACATACAGGGAACAGAAGCTTGGAAATGATGACACTGTTAAAAGACTTAAAGAGAATATTCGTCAGAATCGGCAAGCAAAAAAAGAATTAGAAGATATGCAGCTGAACATTAGTATAATTAAGCAAGAAAGTTCATTAACACAGGTACAGTTAGAATAAACATGCTTGAAATATATATTGTCTACCTGCGTTATCATATGTAGGCCATATTAGGTGGACTGTAATACATTTTAACCCCTGCCATTTCTGATGAACCCGCTGGAATGTTTTCTGTTTAAAATATTTGCACCCACCTCTTCAAAAGATTGTTCAGATTGTGTCAGTTTGTAAAAAAGTGGTCGTTTTTGTTTAAAAATAGGAAGCATATGGAGAAATAGAACTTCAAACAACATCTTTTTGACAGAAGATTTAGTACTGTTTTCCTGTGTTACCTACCTTAAAATTACCTTTAAACATTGGTTTGTTTATTTTGTGGTGTTAAGACAATCCTAGA
This sequence comes from Cyrtodaria siliqua, assembly GCA_037043455.1. Taxonomy (NCBI): domain Eukaryota; kingdom Metazoa; phylum Mollusca; class Bivalvia; order Adapedonta; family Hiatellidae; genus Cyrtodaria; species Cyrtodaria siliqua. Next base: position 140,801 of record JAWPHD010005280.1, on the reverse strand, counting down.
ATTGATTAGTCATCCACAATCTGGCTTTCGCACAACTATTGGCGCTTCTTGTTTATTATAAACATTGTTTCGAGTTACAGATTGTTAGATTAAATAAGGCCATTGCTACTGATCAACGGGAATTAGATACTTTCTGTGCCAAGGCAAGGAATATGCATTCCAAAACACAGATCAAGGCTAGGTTCAAGGTAAGATAACATTATGTACATACACACTTTCAAAATGCACTACTGGACATGTTTCTTTAGGTTCCAACCATCAACTAATAATGATGCTTGTATCTGTATGTCTATCATATACCTCTTGTTGCCAGTTTCCAATTAACACAAATAACTTACTAAGATGTTTCATGAAGAAACTATTGTTGTTGGGGTCAGTAAGTAAAGGTCACCATGATTATATGGAAATTCGCATGATTTAAAGCATCGCGGCTACATTAAGGCGTGGTGGTAAGTCACTTTCTGATTTGAAGGCATCACGGCACCGCCACGCCTTAAATGGCTGGGGAAAGCCCTGGTAAGATGTTTCATGAAGAAACTATTGTTGTTGGGGTCAGTAAGTAAAGGTCACCATGACTATATTGAAATTCGCATTCCAGAAATAACTTCGAAACCATAACACCTACACTCATGAAACTTTATTGATGCTTGTTGATTTTAGCTCATCTCTTTTGAAAAAAACAATGAGGTATTGTCACAGCTTGATCGGCGTCGTCTCAAAACTTTTAACCTTAGCCCATAACGTCTAAAGTAAAAGAGCTATTGCTTTGAAACTTCACACATTTTTGGGTTACAGTCCACTTTTCTCCAACAGTATAACACATATTGTTTTGAAACTTCACACACTTTTTGGGTTACAGTCCACTTTTCTCCAACAGTATAACACATATTGTTTTGAAACTTCACACACTTTTTGGGTTACAGTCCACTTTTCTCCAACAGTATAACACATATTGTTTTGAAACTTCACACACTTTTTGGGTTACAGTCCACTTTTCTCCAACAGTATAACACATATTGTTTTGAAACTTCACACACTTTTTGGGTTACAGTCCACTTTTCTCCAACAGTATAACACATATTGTTTTGAAACTTCACACACTTTTTGGGTTACAGTCCACTTTTCTCCAACAGTATAACACATATTGTTTTGAAACTTCACACACTTTTTGGGTTACAGTCCACTTTTCTCCAACAGTATAACACATATTGTTTTGAAACTTCACACACTTTTTGGGTTACAGTCCACTTTTCTCCAACAGTATAACACATATTGTTTTGAAACTTCACACACTTTTTGGGTTACAGTCCACTTTTCTCCAACAGTATAACACATATTGTTTTGAAACTTCACACACTTTTTGGGTTACAGTCCACTTTTCTCCAACAGTATAACACATATTGTTTTGAAACTTCACACACTTTTTGGGTTACAGTCCACTTTTCTCCAACAGTATAACACATATTGTTTTGAAACTTCACACACTTTTTGGGTTACAGTCCACTTTTCTCCAACAGTAAAACACATATTGTTTTAAAACTTCACACACTTTTTGGGTTACAGTCCACTTTTCTCCAACAGTATAACACATATTGTTTTGAAACTTCACACACTTTTTGGGTTACAGTCCACTTTTCTCCAACAGTATAACACATATTGTTTTGAAACTTCACAACTTTTTGGGTTACAGTCCACTTTTCTCCAACAGTATAACAAATATTGTTTTGAAACTTCACACACTTTTTGGGTTACAGTCCACTTTTCTCCAACAGTATAACACATATTGTTTTGAAACTTCACACACTTTTTGGGTTACAGTCCACTTTTCTCCAACAGTATAACACATATTGTTTTGAAACTTCACACACTTTTTGGGTTACAGTCCACTTTTCTCCAACAGTATAATACATATTGTTTTGAAACTTCACACACTTTTTGGGTTACAGTCCACTTTTCTCCAACAAACAATATGTGTTATACACACATATTGTTTTGAAACTTCACACACTTTTTGGGTTACAGTCCACTTTTCTCCAACAGTATAACACATATTGTTTTGAAACTTCACACACTTTTTGGGTTACAGTCCACTTTTCTCCAACAGTATAACACATATTGTTTTGAAACTTCACACACTTTTTGGGTTACAGTCCACTTTTCTCCAACAGTATAACACATATTGTTTTGAAACTTCACACACTTTTTGGGTTAAAGTCCACTTTTCTCCAACAGTATAACACATATTGTTTTGAAACTTCACACACTTTTTGGGTTACAGTCCACTTTTCTCCAACAGTATAACACATATTGTTTTGAAACTTCACACACTTTTTGGGTTACAGTCCACTTTTCTCCAACAGTATAACACATATTGTTTTGAAACTTCACACACTTTTTGGGTTACAGTCCACTTTTCTCCAACAGTATAACACATATTGTTTTAAAACTTCACACACTTTTTGGGTTACAGTCCACTTTTCTCCAACAGTATAACACATATTGTTTTGAAACTTCACACACTTTTTGGGTTACAGTCCACTTTTCTCCAACAGTATAACACATATTGTTTTGAAACTTCACACACTTTTTGGGTTACAGTCCACTTTTCTCCAACAGTATAACACATATTGTTTTGAAACTTCACACACTTTTTGGGTTACAGTCCACTTTTCTCCAACAGTATAACACATATTGTTTTGAAACTTCACACACTTTTTGGGTTACAGTCCACTTTTCTCCAACAGTATAACACATATTGTTTTGAAACTTCACACACTTTTTGGGTTACAGTCCACTTTTCTCCAACAGTATAACACATATTGTTTTGAAACTTCACACACTTTTTGGGTTACAGTCCACTTTTCTCCAACAGTATAACACATATTGTTTTGAAACTTCACACACTTTTTGGGTTACAGTCCACTTTTCTCCAACAGTATAACACATATTGTTTTGAAACTTACACACTTTTTGGGTTACAGTCCACTTTTCTCCAACAGTATAACACATATTGTTTTGAAACTTCACACACTTTTTGGGTTACAGTCCACTTTTCTCCAACAGTATAACACATATTGTTTTGAAACTTCACACACTTTTTGGGTTACAGTCCACTTTTCTCCAACAGTATAACACATATTGTTTTGAAACTTCACACACTTTTTGGGTTACAGTCCACTTTTCTCCAACAGTATAACACATATTGTTTTGAAACTTCACACACTTTTTGGGTTACAGTCCACTTTTCTCCAACAGTATAACACATATTGTTTTGAAACTTCACACACTTTTTGGGTTACAGTCCACTTTTTTCCAACAGTATAACACATATTGTTTTGAAACTTCACACACTTTTTGGGTTACAGTCCACTTTTCTCCAACAGTATAACACATATTGTTTTGAAACTTCACACACTTTTTGGGTTACAGTCCACTTTTCTCCAACAGTATAACACATATTGTTTTGAAACTTCACACACTTTTTGGGTTACAGTCCACTTTTCTCCAACAGTATAACACATATTGTTTTGAAACTTCACACACTTTTTGGGTTACAGTCCACTTTTCTCCAACAGTATAACACATATTGTTTTGAAACTTCACACACTTTTTGGGTTACAGTCCACTTTTCTCCAACAGTATAACACATATTGTTTTGAAACTTCACACACTTTTTGGGTTACAGTCCACTTTTCTCCAACAGTATAACACATATTGTTTTGAAACTTCACACACTTTTTGGGTTACAGTCCACTTTTCTCCAACAGTATAACACATATTGTTTTGAAACTTCACACACTTTTTGGGTTACAGTCCACTTTTCTCCAACAGTATAACACATATTGTTTTGAAACTTCACACACTTTTTGGGTTACAGTCCACTTTTCTCCAACAGTATAACACATATTGTTTTGAAACTTCACACACTTTTTGGGTTACAGTCCACTTTTCTCCAACAGTATAACACATATTGTTTTGAAACACATATTGTTTTGAAACTTCACACACTTTTTGGGTTACAGTCCACTTTTCTCCAACAGTATAACACATATTGTTTTGAAACTTCACACACTTTTTGGGTTACAGTCCACTTTTCTCCAACAGTATAACACATATTGTTTTGAAACTTCACACACTTTTTGGGTTACAGTCCACTTTTCTCCAACAGTATAACACATATTGTTTTGAAACTTCACACACTTTTTGGGTTACAGTCCACTTTTCTCCAACAGTATAACACATATTGTTTTGAAACTTCACACACTTTTTGGGTTACAGTCCACTTTTCTCCAACAGTATAACACATATTGTTTTGAAACTTCACACACTTTTTGGGTTACAGTCCACTTTTCTCCAACAGTATAACACATATTGTTTTGAAACTTCACACACTTTTTGGGTTACAGTCCACTTTTCTCCAACAGTATAACACATATTGTTTTGAAACTTCACACACTTTTTGGGTTACAGTCCACTTTTCTCCAACAGTATAACACATATTGTTTTGAAACTTCACACACTTTTTGGGTTACAGTCCACTTTTCTCCAACAGTATAACACATATTGTTTTGAAACTTCACACTCTTTTTGGGTTACAGTCCACTTTTCTCCAACAGTATAACACATATTGTTTTGAAACTTCACACACTTTTTGGGTTACAGTCCACTTTTCTCCAACAGTATAACACATATTGTTTTGAAACTTCACACACTTTTTGGGTTACAGTCCACTTTTCTCCAACAGTATAACACATATTGTTTTGAAACTTCACACACTTTTTGGGTTACAGTCCACTTTTCTCCAACAGTATAACACGTATCGATTTAAAACTTCACACACTTGTTTATCATCATAAGTGAAACTACCAGGGTAAGTGCCATAACTCTACGATGCATAGTTGCAGATTTATTTATTTTAACTTCGAAAATGCATTACATGGTTAGTTTGGCATTTCAGTCCACTTTTATATTATAGTATAAGACGTATTGCTTTTAAACTTTTCTACACCATTGTTTATATCATCATGACCTTGGTGACATTGCTTAGCAATCTCTGAATGGAACCATCACAAATCAATACCGTAACTACACATTTGGGTAATCCCAATCTACCGTGTCAACCTTCGATGTTTATTGAAAGTTGGCTTATTTATCCTCGGTCAAGCAAAAAATCAGACGAGCATTGGCACCCGCAGGCGGTGCTCTTGTTTGTTTTATACTACGCAAAATGCATGTAACTTCAATCTGTACATTTTATATGCATGTTGATGCTATGGTTCTGTACTTGGAGTACTTTGATGTATCTTTTGCAGAAAATGAAGCAAAGGGCAGGTTTGTTAAAGGAGGATGAACTTGAAGAGGGACTTGCTCAATTGGATGATGGCAGTCTACAGGTATTCTGTTGCAGCTCAATGGATTACCAAAGGCAAAAGAATCCAGAAGACAAGCCTCCGGTATATATAATAGCAACATGATCAAAACAACCTTTTAATTTTCAGATTGGCTGGTTAACCGATTGTTCCTTAAAAGTTGTATGCAGTGTTTCATATGACGCATATACAAACCAACAAGGCAGCATTAATAGGGAATATAAATAAAACACAAAGAACCTCGTATATATATCATTACAAACAAGAGCTGTCGGATGACAGCATGCAGGCCTATTCGAGTCATTGACTGATAAATATCAGCCATAATTTGAAAATTAATAATATCGGAGTGATGGTATTTAGTCTGTAGCTATAAGATTTAAAAAAAAAGAAACGATAATGGTAAAGTTTGGAAAAGATCAGACGAAAAATGAAGGCGCTAACGAAGCAAACGTTAACGGATGGACGCCGGAAACCTTACCACCCCGTAAGGCCCAGTAGAGCTACCCAGTCCAAAAAGGGACATAATTTGGTAAAACATTGAGTCAAGAGTTATGTTTAAGTTTAAACTTATTAATTTTACATCGATTGTTACGAAAGCTCTATGAACTTATTTGAATCACTCTCGATGTCTTCCTGGGTAGAACCAGTACTAAGCAAATGCAGACAAGGTGTCTTGCTCAGGGACACAATGCATATGGCAATGGCGGGGATCGAACCCACGACTGTTCGATCATGGGGCCAATGCTCTACCACTAGACCAAAATGCTCCACCTCAAGAGTTATTTAATTTGTCATATAGGGTTAACAAGTGTGTAATGTTTTACAGCAGTAGCATGATTAGTTATTGAGAAAATGTGCTTCATGTGCAAAACTTTCACACACAAAAAAGTCCAACAGGGGGCTTAATTCTGCGAAAAATTGATTTAGAGTTATGGAAGTTATCAAACTTGCCATATAGGGTCAACTCATGATGCTGATCAAGTGATGAAAGTTTCAAAGCAGTAGCATGAATAGTTTATTCATACAAAACTTATCCTAAAAATATGTTCAAAAGTTGGCATAGTTCTGCGAAAAACTGAGTCAAGAGTTATGCAACTTGACTTCTCCTTTTGGGATTTAGATAGAGGTCATCATAGGGCCCTTCTCGGTCATTGCACATTCAACGATGAAAGCATAGAGGATAACTGCTTGGGTCAACAATAAAACATACAGGGCATTACAAAATAGCAAGGTCATAACCACTATTGATAAACTTATTGAAAGTGATCACGACCAAGGATGTTACGAAGTAATAAACCCATGTCTTAAACATCACAATAAACTGCTTGAAATAACCGTGTTTGAACACAACGGCATTTGAGTAAAACCAACTAGCTTAATGTTCATATGATATATTTCTATCAGAGCTTACCATATAATATGTAAAGTGTTTACATTAAAATAATACGTAATGTTGAATTTGATTTTAGTGCGTTTTTAAAAATGGGACATATTATGGTATGAGGTTGTCCGTCTGTCAATTGCGTATTCCGGACGATAACTCCGGAACCATCAGACTTATAGTCATCAATGAATGAATGGTGTTTTACTGCACGTCGACACATAAATAGGTCATATTGTGCGCAAAAACTCGTGAAAAATGAAGAAATGAAGTATTAATTAAAAATTAATGTAAATATATAAAGATAAAACTATTAAAAAATAAGGGATGAAAACGTATAAACATATAAACTAAATATGTAAATAAAAAAAAATGCCCGTCAACGGGTATATAAACAAGTAAATATATATAAAAACACATTATAATGATTTATATAGTCTGATCTCTTTTAGGAAATCTAAAACAAGACTAAAATCTACAGTATCAAATAACTCTTTTCATAGTATTAACATTGTAGTACCTTTGACGCATAGGATCAAAGTCTACACATTCCAATAAGATGTGTTTGACCGTTAACGGTGCAAAGCAGGGTATACATTCTGGTAATTGCTCACCTTGTAATAAATATGAATGAGTATAACGTGTATGCCCTATCCTGCACCGGGGCTTATAGTCATCAATCTTATAGTCATCAATCTTCATAGGTGTATTGCCCTAGGTGAGAGGATTGTTTTTGAGGTCGGTAGGTCAAAAGTAAAGGTCACCGTGACCTTGTATAGAAAAACACATTCCGGACGGTAACTTGGAGACCGTTATAACTACACTCATGCTGGGCTCTTCATTTGTCTTCGCCACTCACCATAGGCGAAATAACATGGCCCATGTAAACTGACAGCTGGTATTGGCGAAAGTGGCGAAAGCAAAAAGTACCGAGGTCGCAACCATCTTTTTCTGGAAAACTCTTGACGGGTTCTCGGTGTTTACAGAAGAGCTAAAATCTATAGACTGTGTTACGACCTTTGCGCTTTATATTACACAAGGCTTATTTTTACATAGCGACGTCTAACTGCAACTCACTTGGTGTGCCTATACTGGAGGAAAATTAGAAACCCAATAAGAGCTTGCCGAAAAAAAAGTTGCATTTTTCAAAACAACAAAAACGCAAAACAGCGCGTAAACAAGACGTCTAACTCTTATCAAAATGGTAATAATTAACCTTTTTCATACAAAGATTTATACCCTTTTAGCTAAAATAATGACTTTGTAACTCCGTTATTCAAAACGGAAAGAAGCCCATGATACGTACATGTAAAGAACATGTATACATTACATTGTCATCTGTTTTCGCGCATTGAAACCAGGCCATTTATTTTGAGTTGTATGTGAGGCCACAAAAAACAGAACGATTACTGTGTCATCTGTTTTTTCCATCATGGGTAAATTTACATGCTTGGTTAATTGCTTGATTGGTTGCTTGATTGATTGATTGATTGAATGAAGGGTTTCACAATGCACCAACACATAAAATGGCATATGTCATAAAAAGGAAAGCTCCCTCTCCATTTACATCAAGATAAAAAGTATGCAAAGTGAGCCAACAACATCCTCAACCCATGTTCTGACTGTTTATCTCAACTAAGTGGAAGGAGACACTGTGCTCTTATTCTACCTTGGATGTAAACTTGATCTTCTACTTTGGAAGGTACCATCAACATGGTACCACAGTGGGGCATAATTAACCAATGAACATGAAAATTGAATTTGGTTTTACGGTGCACAAACTAGTGGCACAAACACTGTATACATGAAATTACTCGATCCTATTAATTTTAGAATTATATTAACAAGAGAATCTTATTTGACCTGTTTTTGATTGGTGAAACCTGTGCTATAGGGAATATAACTATATTAATTGATGTACTTTAATTATCCTGTTTCCATGTATTACATACATCATGTCGTAATCAGCAAGTCAAAGAATATCATCCAACTTGGTTTAATATATACATATTACATATATATTAATGATAAGATAAGAAATTTATACAAATATTTAATCGGAAATTGTATTAAATTTTGCTAAAGTGGGTAAAAAGCTAGCTTAGCCAAAAATGGCTAAACAAAAATCGAATTGGCTAAAGAAAATTGAGGTGGTTTAGCCAAAATGGCTAAACATTTTTTGGTCCAATGAAGAGCCCAGCTCATGAACTATACAGGTACATTGCTCTAGGTCATGAATCTTCATAGGTATATTGCCCTAGGTGAGAGGAAAATCCCTATTGTTTTTGGGGTCGGTAGGTCAAAAGTAAAGGTCACCGTGACCTTGTATAGAAAAACACATTCCGGACAATAACTGTTATAACTACACTCATGAACTATACAGGTACATTGCTTTAGGTGAGGGAAGATTCCTATTGTTTTTGGGGTCAGTAGGTCAAAGGTCAAGGTCACTGTGATATTATATAGAAAAATTCATTGTATAGGTATATTGCTCTAGGTGAGAGGAGTATCCCTATTGTTGGGGTCGGTAGGTCAAAAGTAAAGGTCACCTTGACCTTGTACAGAAAAACACATTCCGGAGGGTAACTTGGAGACTGTTATAACTACACTCATGAACTATACAGGTATATTGCTCTAGGTAGGAGGAGGATCCCTATTATTTTTGGGTCAGTAGGTCAAAGGTCAAGGTCTACGTGACCTGATATAGAAAAATTCATTACAGATGAAAACTTTAAAACTTAACACCTACAGTCATTTTCTCATTTTCTTCCTTGTGACCACTAGCACCTTCATTTCTTTAACCGGAGGCCCCTGGTTCAATCCTCCGTGGTGCCACTGAGTTCCGTCAGTGTGTTCTTGGGCAAGACACTTATCCTTAGCCTCGTCCTTCGGATGGGGACGTAAACCGGGCGGTCCCGTGTATCGGTCTATCTTCCGAGCACGTTAAAGAACAATAGGAATCTATTCGATAATAAGAGTAGGGCAGGTTCCCGGATTCCTATGTATCCTTCCCCTCTCTCTGGGGCGGCTCTAAATAACCTATACTGTGTTGATGAGCCGTTAAACAACATTCAATTCAATTCATTTCTTTGATCTTTACCAATTTTGTACATATTGTTAATATCAAGGAAAATGCGGACAAGTTCGAAAACCAGATAGAACGGATCAATAACACCAGAGTTATTGGCCCATGATTTGATTGGCCCATGATTTGCTAAAAAATGTCATTTTCTGCCTTGTAAACACTCTAGCACCTTTATTTTTTGATCTTGACCAAACTTGCATAGATTGTTAATATCAACGAAAGCTCGGACAAGTTCAGATACCAGCCGTATCGGATTCGTAACACTGGAGTTATGGCACTTGATTAACTGAAATATGCCATTTTCTTCCTTGTGACCACTCTAGCACCTTCATTTATTTGATCTTTACGAATTTTGTACAGATTGTTAATATCAAGGAAAATGCGGACAAGTTCGAAAACCAGATAGACCGGAGTTATTGGCCCATGATTTGCTAAAAAATGTCATTTTCTGCCTTGTAAACACTCCAGCACCTTTATTTTTTGATCTTGACCAAACTTGCATAGATTGTTAATATCAACGAAAGCTCGAACAAGTTCAGATACCAGCCAGATCGGATTCGTAACACTGGAGTTATGGCACTTGATTTACTGAAAAATGCCATTTTCTTTCTTTTGACCACTCTAGCACCTTCATTTATTATATTTACCAAACTTAGTCTCGGTTCTGATAAAAACACATACCTCGAGTTGGAATTCCCTATCTTCACCGGATACCCATGAAAGATTCTTATAATCTTTGCTACTTTTGAAGTGTAGTTGTCCGTTGGGACGCTTCTCTCCCTGTTTGGACTTTTATATATTTTTAGATATTTATCGTTTGATGGAACCAAAGTGTTGGTGCTCCAGAATTCTTTATTAAAATTTTTAACATAGTGTATAGCGTATAGATGATGAAATGCAAACCTAGATGGAAGAATTGTTGGATTAATTCTATATAAATTAATTATAGGATCGATTATATTAAATATATGTTCTTCAATCATTCAGAGCATGTAGGCCTGTTCTCGACGACAACATTTAATACTGAAATCCTTAATGGATTCAGTAATCTGAACATGACTAGCATGAAAATCAATTAGTGAAGGGAGTCTATATTTGAGGCATTTAGACAAATGAAAATGAACGCGTTTATCGATAATATTAAAATTGCCAGTGATGACATGACCTTCGGGAGCATAACGCAATTCCGAGGTCCTACAGACACAGTCTGTGGGTACAGACACAGTCTGTGGGTGTAGTTATATCTAAAGTCAGATCGGAAACAACCATGTTAAAACTTAAAAATATATAATGTTTTTTATTATTTATAGCAAATCTTAGGATTTTCACTATTTTTTAAATAATTTGAAAATGAGCACACTGAATGCTTTGCGTTGTTAATCGCTTGTGAGACTGATACATGGCATTGGAAGCTTTGTGTTTAACCTTAAGAGTTACACAGAACAGACGGTCAAATTTTATCACATTCAATATGCCTAAATTGTTAGTCGAATATTTACTCAACTAAAAATAAAATAAAAGTATAGGACATATATGTTTAAACAAACGAATATATCCTCTGTTTGAATACTGTGTTTTTTTTGTTTGATTCTTTGCAGGTATTTAGCAATGTAGAAGACACAGAAATTCCAGCTCTCCGGAATTATGTACACGAGATGGCGAGTGCTTTGCGTTGTCTATCGCTTGAGAGACTGATACGTGGCATTGGAAGCTTTGTGTTTAACCTTAAGAGTTACATAGAAGTGAAGGTAAATCCCCATGTTATTATGGTTTTAATTTGAAAATGAGCACACTGAATGCTTTGCGTTGTTAATCGCTTCTGAGACTGATACATGGCATTGGAAGCTTTGTTTTAACCTTAAGAGTTACACAGAACAGACGGTCAATCCTCATTATTATGTTGAACACACTGAAACGTTCAAACATAATTTAGAAAGCGTGTCGACATACATGTACATTATTAACGCTCCATTGTAGGATTTTATATTCATTTCCTATTGTCAGGGGTACTTTGATAAATTATTTACGTTGTATTGCTGCAGACTGCTGCAAAGTCTATTTTAGACACTCGATGCACGATGGCGCCAAGTTTCCACGTATGCATACACCGTGTGATGAAGACTGAATGAGGATTTTTTTATCATGCTCACTTAGTTTTAAAATATTTTTGGTGCAAGATTGTCAAGATTTTAATATATGCAAAACAAAACAGTGCATACTATTTTGTGTGAAACTTTATTTTAATTGTTTTTGTCTCGCCTTTTCGAAGAAAAAAAGAGACATAGGTGTTGCTTTTCCGGCGGCAGCGTCAACGTCCAAGTTTTGCGTTTAGGTCATTTTCTCAAAAACTATTCACTAGACCTTTCAAACTTTGCTTATAGTTGTATCTTGGGTGGTACATCGCAACGTGACAAAGCAAATGTGGAAGTGACCTTGACCCTCCAAGCAAAGGGCAGATAGCTTAATAATTTTTGTGTTAACTTTTGCGTTTAGGTCATTTTTTGACAAACTGTATGCACTAGACCTTTAAAACTTTGCTTATAGTTGTATCTCGAGTGGTACATTGCAACGTGACAAAGTAAATGTGGAATTGACCTTGACCCTCCAAGCAAAGGGCAGATAACTTAATAATTTTTAGGTTCAACTTTTTCATTTAGGTCACTTTTTCACAAACGGTATGCACTAGACCTTTCAAACTTTGCATACAGTTGTGTCTTGGGTGGTACATCACAAAGCAAATGTGGAAGTGACCTTGACCCTCCAAGCAAAGGGCAGATAAATTAATAATTGTGATGTTAACTTTTGCGTTTAGGTCACTTTTTCACCAACTGTATGCACTAGACCTTTACAACTTTGCTTATAGTTGTATCTTGAGTGGTACATTTCAACGTGACAAAGCAAAGGTGGAAGTGACCTGGGCCCTCCAAGCAAAGGGCAGATAACTTAATAATTTTTAGTACAACTTTTGCGTTTAGGTCACTTTTCTCACAAACTGTATGCACTAGACCCTTCAAACCCTCCAAACAAAGGGCAGATAACTTAATAATTACAACTTTTGTGTGAAGGTCACTTTTTCACAAACTGTATGTACTAGTCCTTTAAAACTTAGTTGTATCTTGGGTGGTACATCGCAACGTGACAAAGCAAATGTGGATGTGACCTCGCCCCCCCACCCACCCCCACTCCAACCAAATCGAAATATTTTTATTTTTTATTTTATGTGACCTTCAGCCTCCAAGCAAAGAGCAAATAACTTAATGAGCTTTACCTTCAACTTTTGCGTTTAGGTCAGTCTCTCTGGAACTATATGTGTTCGAACTTTCAAACTTTGCAGTAAAACGTCTCTCCGCGCTTGCAGTCAGTACTGTTATTCATTCGATCTTTGGAGATCGCTGAGCCCAATACTTATATTTAGTTATCGGTGGCACATTTTCAATTTCTTTTGTTTTCTTCATTTTTGATTCGGTGGTTCCACTACTCCGGCCGATAAAAGGCTCTGGGTATTGTTTAACCACTTATAGGATATGTTGTCTGCTTTTTAATTTAGCCTTTTGACTGTTACTAGTGATACGCAGGCTTCATAACCGCTGCTCCCAACTAAATTCCATTATGTTTATTTCGCTCTTCGGGGCATTTAATTTCTATTAGATACTGGGACCATCTGCCGTACGACATGGGGAAGCAATTAACTCCATGTCCACCGCCGTATGCATGCCATCTTCGGGATGGTTAAAATTGTGTATTATTGATTTTATGAATATTGAGTTCTGCTCAACTCGGGGCTAGAGGGTGTGAGCGGGAGCTAGCATATTTCACTACCGCTCATGAACAGTCTCAATCAAACCGAGACTGCAATATTTTGTATGTGTCGTGCTCGGCCGTTTCCAAAGGTCCATTATTATACTCTTTTTGATTATACTTGTATCATGGGTAGTACATCACAATTTGATCACACGCCAATGTGACCTTCATCCTTCAAGCATAGGGCAGATAACTTAATGATTTTACCTTCAACTTTTGAGTTTAGGTCATAATGTTTACATTCAACTTTTGCGTTTAGATCACTTTCTCAGGAACTAAATGAGCAAGACCTAGCAAACTTTGGTTATACTTGTATCTTGTGTAGTACATCGCAACGTGACATAGGAAATGTGGATGTGACCTTCACCCTCCAAGCAAAGGGCAGATAACTTAATAATTTTATTTTGTTTTCTCCACTATATATATAATATAGATTATTGTTTAATCTTTGAAATCTTTGGAAGACAATCAATTTCTATTTTGACATAGTTTGTTCTTGGGTATTGTATCTTTATGGAGACTTGGGTTTCATCTATGACCTTGACCTACTTTTGGGGTGAGGGGGGGGTGGTGGGTGGAGTTGAATATTACAGATATTAGTATTACATCTTTTGCAATCATTGGTTTTCATCCATGACCTTGATGTTTAAAAAAAAAAAAAGGATGCGGGGGAGTGGGTCGAGTGGGTGTGACTATATTTTTTTATAAAATAATCTTTTTTAATCTTTTTATAAACTATATATATATTTTTTAAACAATTGGACACATGGGTTTCATCTTTTGGAAAGCCATGAACTTTGAATTATGGTTGGGGTTGTAGGGGGTGGGGTGGGGGGTGGGGGGAGGGTGCGTGGGGAATATTTAGATGTCATATGGTATACCTCATACAACTGCTTCTATACGCCCTGCCCTTTAATAAACACCACCGCTAGAGATTTAATATTTTGTATTTACCATCATATTATTGTCCTATACCAAGTTTGTTCAAATTGTCAAATTTGGCCCTGTCACACAAAGACCTATACAGGGAAAACTTGAAAAATCTTCTCCTAAACTGAGAGATCCAAAAGTTTAATATTTTGCATTTACACTCAGCGTATGGTCCTCTACCAAGTTGTTCAAATGGTGACCTTTGGGTAAAACATGATTTGAGTGTTTATGTTAACGAAATATTTGTTTTTAAGCTAGCCAGACTTGAGCCAAATACATCTCCCCTTATATATTGGTTATGAAAATAAATATTGAAAAGAGTGATCCTTTGGAAGCAACAAACACAACCAAGAGAATAAAGTAGCAGACTCGGTTTTACTGAGTCTGTTCATGAGAAGTAGTGTAAGAAGCAACACCTCTCACGCCCCCTAGCACTAGCTTAAGTGGAATTCTGCTTCAAAGACATCTATATTGAGCTTGTTGATCCCAAAGGACACTTCATAAAAAAATTAGTATGATTAGGATCTTTATCTCCCCCTCCCCCTCCTATTTTTTAAAAGAAAACATTTGCCAATACCCTGCCATTTTCTTCCCTTTCTTGCAGGGTGAGGGATGGTGGTTTTGTGCTATTGTTAAGCGAGCCATGTGAATCAGCTTCTTTTTTGACATATCTGTGTTGTTTGGTTTATTAGTTCTTACTTCCTTAGCTATTTGTGCTGTCCTCCTCCCTCCCTATTCCCCTACCTTTTCTCTTTTTTTATATTTTTATGTTTCTATGTTGTTTTGTTTATTCCACCTACAGCTGTGTTGCTCTCCATCCCCGACTTCCCCAATACCTGACATGTTATACTTATTTCTGTGTTTCCAAATTTTTCAGGGTGGAATGGGAGTGCCCATTTTAAAAACAAAGCAAATCTTTCTGTGTTTTGAGTCTTACACCCAGCCACCATCACACCATCCAAACAAAGGGCAGATAACTTAATAATTTTTAAGTTCAACTTTTGTGTGAAGGTCACTTTTTCACAAACTGTATTTGTGACCTACAGCGCTAAAGCGGGGAATCAGTGTCCTGAGGACACATTTTATCACAAGTTTTAATATATTTGTCCTCACCACAACAAGACTATGTGTCGCGCACAAATCCAGGTCTGTGGCCCCAAGGTCAAGGTCACATTTAGAAGTCAAAGGTCAAATCGTGTCCGGTCAATAACTTTTGCATGCCTGGACGGATTTTCAAGTAACTTGGCACAAGTGCTCACCGCAACCAAATGAGGTGTTGTGCACAAATCCAGGTCCATGGCTCCAAGGTCAAGGTCATACTTAGAGGTCAAAGGACACTTCGGGGGCATTTATCACTTACAGTGATATTTCTTGTTTATTTTTGTCTCGCCTTTTCGAAGAAAGAAAACAGACATAGGTGTTGCTTTTCTGGCGACGGCGGCAACGTTAAAGTTTTGCGTTTAGCCTAATTAGGTAATTTTTTGACAAACTGTATGCACTAGACCTTTAAAACTTTGCTTATAGTTGTATCTTGGGTGTTACATCGCAACGTGATAAAGCAAATATGGAAGTGACCTTGACCCTCATAGCAAAGGGCAGATAGCTCAATAATTTTTAGGTCCAACTTTTGCATTTAGGTCATTTTTTTACAAACTGTATGCACTAGACCTTTCAAACTTTGCTTATAGTTGTATCTTGGGTGGTACAGTGCAATGTGACAAAGCAAATGTGGAAGTGACCTTGACCCTCCAAGCAAAGGACAGATAACTTAATAATTTCTACCTTAAACATTTGCTTATAGTTGTTTCTTGGGTAGTACATCACAATGTATCAAAAAGCAAATGTGGATGTGACCTTCACCATCCAAGCAAAGGGCAGATAACTTTAATTATTACATTTACATCACTTTCTCGTGAACTATAATTATGCACTAGATGTTTTAAACCTAATTTATAGCTTAATCTTTGGAAGACAAAACATTCTATTTTGACATAGTTGTGTCTTTGGTAGTGCATCTTTTTGGACACATGGATTTAATCAGTCACCTTGACCTACTTTTTGGAGCTGATGATATTTTTTTAAAATAGAATGGCATTTTGTTTTTAAGCAAATGCACTTAAATGTCATCTCTGCAAACTCCAGTTTTTAGTTACTAAAATGTTTATAAATCTCATTTAAGCATCATTGACCTTTTTAGACAAGACATGTGAATCCGCAGATTATCACAATTAAATTATTCAAGAAATCATGTTTGTGTGTTTTGACGGATGTCTAAGCCACGATACTTGGCCAGCTGTGCCTTAAATGTTTGAGTCAAAAAGTTAAAATGTCGGCATGAAGTTGATGATAAGCTTTATTATAGTATATAGATTAAGAAATATAGAAAGGTCGCTAATTGGCACTACATGTATGTAGTAATATCTTCGTTATCTCGCCATTGTACCTTTTTCAGGATAAACAGGACAGAAATGTTATCATCAAATCAATAAAAGACCGTCTGCACGCATTTGAAAACAAATTTGAATGCAACATTGGACCCACACAATCTGATTTATCAAAATACATTGATGAGACATTCAATCATACAATTCATGGCAAGCTAGTGGAAGGGGTAGCATCTGCTAAGGAAGCAGCTAGAGAGGTAAATGTGTTTATTATTGTATTATATTACATTTTGCCTGGGATTTGTATAGGAAATACTGGGAATAGAAAAGCTATATGTACGATTTGCTCTACTGCAAAATATCTCCAAGTGGGAGATATTTCACAATACTGAATATTGATTGGCCTTTTCCGTCAGTGGCGGGAGAAGTCGAATGAAGTTCCGATTATTTTGCGAGCGTCGTCAGATTCCGTCACTAGGCAATACCAATTACGGAAATTAACGAAGAGTTCCGGTTCACTTGTTTTGTTTGTATGACGTAACGTTGTCTTGGTGTTCTTGTGCAAACCGTTGCAAAAAGGCGTCAATCATAAGAAATATTAACAAGTATGTCATATATAGTTTAATAACCAGTTTTTTTGAGATGTGTGAAATATCTCCGCAGCACTCGTTTTTATATCGAGGCCATGTCTCTCCCTCTGGAGATATTTCCCATATCTCAAAAACGCTGGTTATTAACTCTATATTACAAGGGTAGGTTGTTTTGAAGTGATTTGAAGAATTCTTCTGCAGCAAGGACTATGACAAGATGACTTGCAAACTTCGTCAGATTTAGTATACTAATCATTATTTATGCCTTGCATGGTGGCTTTTTAGACTTTTGTTTAGTATGCTAATTTATTTCATGCGAATTTTCAATTTCCGTTAACTTTCAATGTGACCGAAACGTCAATATTCTATGACATTGACGCTCCATATTGGTTGTGCTATGACATTGACGCTCCATATTGGTTGTGCCACGTGATCACGTGATCTCGTAGTATTTTCATTAATGAACATTACCACACTAGTTTAGGACAACTACGATTTTGATGGAAATAAAATGTTAAATACTAAAAGATAAATAAAGTAATTGAATAAGAACAACATGTATTTATTTAATTCTCCAATTAAATATATTTCTTTACGCTACCGTTGTTACAAGAAAGGCTTCTGTCCGTCATATAAATACTAATGCCACTCTCCCAAAGTAGACGGGCGTAACAACGTCCAAGAGAGAAGGAGAACAGGTTTCTTAGCTGATTATTATACAAAGGTTAATATCTCAATGATTTTGGTTGAAATAAGTCGCGTATCCTCCTCCAGAAGAAACTTTAAATGCTTTCCTTGTTAAAAAGTCAATTGTTTCGAACATATTATGAATATATAATGTATGATAAGATTTAAGAAGACTGCAGTGACGGATATGCATATTGGATTTGACTCAATAAAATGTTTTAATTATATAAAATGATGTCTTATATTGCTGATAGCTCACGGAAAACAGTAAACCAAAACACACAACATGACAAAACATGAATGACATTGTTAATCAGAAATAAACAAACAGGGGTTGACGATAGGTTTATCGCCTTGGAACAATCAGTGGCAAGAATGTTCTAGGGTGAATGAGAGCAATAATTTATCTTTGTTAAGGTTTTGTGGTAATATTGTATATAGTGTTAAAAAATTATAAGTTCTTTGAAGCTTGGCGTTTTACGGTTTATTGCATATTTCATTAAGAATGTCGCTTGAATGTTCATTTGCCCGTTTGAAAAATGGGACGTATTATGGTATGGGGTTGTCCGTCCTTATGTCCGTCCGGCTGACCGTCCGTCCGTCTGTTTGTCCGTCCATAAACAATTGTGCATTCTGGAAGATAACTCCGAAACCATAACACCTACACTCCTGAAACTTTATAGGTACATTGCCCTAGGTCAAGTGGAACACCTTGATTGTTTTTGTCAAAGGTCAAGGTCAACATGTCTTTATGTGACGTACACATTTCAAAAGTATAAAACCTGCACTCATGAAACATTATTGTTGCATTACCCTAGGTGAGAGAAGAATCATTATTGTTATATGGGGTTAGTAGGTCAAAGGTGAAGGTCACCATGACCCTATATGGAAATACAGATTCTGGATGATAACTTTAAAATCATAACACCTATACTCATGAAACTTCATAGCAAATTGTTCCAGGTGAGTGGAGGATCCCTATTGTTTTGGGCTCAGTAGGTCAAAGGTCAAGGTCACCAATCTTATATGGAAATGTGCATTCTGGATGATAACTTGAAAATCTTTACACATGCACTCAGAGGAGTGAGAGGATAATGTCAAGGTCTTGTTTACCTCACACCTAGGAAATGCTTATGATAACCCAGTGTGAGTGATATGTATAAGACATAGACTTGTGTCACACTCATAAAATAAATAGGTTTAATTAACATCCTAAATAACCTGAAGGAAATGGGCGTATAATGCCCCGTTTGGCAGCGCTCTTGTTAATAGACTGAAATATATTAATCCCAGAGTGTTCATTAAGGATTGTTCTTCATTTCTTGCGATGTTATCGAAGTATAACCCGTCAATGATGGATCACAAATTGTATAAAACCGCGTAGCGCAAAAAATTAAGAACAATCCTTATAATTACAAACTTGTATCAATTATAAGCTTTATTGACAATCCATTTCATTTCACATGCACCAGTTAGATCTAAATTAAATGAATTCCAGTTGAACCAATCAGCCAAATAAAACGTTTTCAGATGCATAATACTACCCCCAAAGGTACAGGCCTATATCATTTATGTTTCTAAAAATATGTTTCCAGAGACCAAGCTACTTTTAGGCACTGCAGACCCGTGCCGAAAACTGATTCCCTGCTATGTTCTCTTTATCCCCAAAAGGTCTCCCCCAAATTGTCAGAGGAACTGGTCAGAGTGCACATTTTACATTGTATTTAACCAAAATCGTGTGAAGCATTCTCCCAGACACCTATCCCCACCCCCACCGCTCAGGCCTCTGTAAAATCAGACATGAGTTGCTCAAATTGCTCAGGCCTACAACTTGAAATCAGCCATCGCTCTATTGCCTCTATCTACTAAAGGAAAACAAGAAACGCAACTCAGTTTGCCCCTGGTATCTTATAGACCAGCGGCAAAAACGGTTTAAAATGTCGGCTCTTTCTATTGATTCCACTTTTAAAAACCAACTTCATACACACAATCGTAAATATCTTTAAGGTTGTAATTGAGCTAACATGTTAACTTTATATTATTATTATGCTATTCCACATCAGTTTAAATCTACGTTTTCTCTGCTATGACGTTAACGGTTTAAAAAGCGACGTCATCTATGTTTCGTTGCGTCATCGTGACTAATTCATTATTGGAGATGAGAAACTCAGGTGTGGGGGTGGGGTGCTAGGAAGCATGTTTTTTCCTGATATAGTGTTTGAAAGCCCGAGCATACCCCGGACCCATTTCGCAGCTCAAATCAAATTCTGGGCTTCCACATTGGAGGTCTGTCTGCGCCTGCGCGACAAACTATTTTATTTTGACTTGTTATTGAGAAATAGCATGACACTTTTAAGAATGACTAACTAATAAGAAGGCAGCAATTATGCGTATAGTTTGCAGTTTGTAATTATAGAGTCAACTATTTCATTATAATCAGTGCAAATTTCAAACAAATGCTTAGATACCGTGCCAGCGTTTTGCAGATAGGAATATGAATTGAATTGAGTTGGATTTTATAGTCGCACTAACAGTTTAGGTCATATGGCGACTTCCCAGCTTTCATTGGTGGAGAAAATCCCCGACAATTTTCGTGCATGGGCACAAACATGGATACATTTTCGAGACCACTAATTGTTTTTTTTTTCAACTTCAGTAGATTACACAACGAATCTTTGAGTGAGAAAGTCTTGGTATAAGTTCATCTAGTGTGCATTGCCGTTTCATATATAGAGGATCTTACATGAGTGCTCATTTATTATTGAAATTATTAAACGAGTTATAATGATATAATGCGAGGCTCTTGCCGAGCATTATATCGTTTTTGCTAAATCAACGAGCAATTCCTATGCACACAAGATGAGCAATTCCTATGCACACAAGATGAACGGAAAAGCCTGAATGATGATTAGGCCCTCATTTGCATACTTACAGAACTAGTGATATATCGAAAATATAGAATGGTGTTATTCAACTCCCACACCGTAAGTTATGTGCTCAGTACATTTACATGTTCCTACATTATCTGCTTATCTCTGTAATTTAAGTTTCATGATATCTTAATATTACTATTTGTTATCTTAATATTACTGTTTGTTACAGGTCACAGAGGGCAAATGCACTGACCGTCAGCATAAGATATATAAGGCCATTATGGTACACAACGGGGAATATTTCTCCAGGACATTAGCACGCACCATTGACTTCAATAAAGATCTATCCGTACCTTTGCTTTCCAGTATAGCCAACGTCTGGCATGATGTTTTCGGGTATAGTTTATTGCTTAAATTATTTACTAGATAAAACTCTATTGGCCCTTCGGCCAGTAGAGCCTTGAGCGATGATGAGTGTTGTCCGTCTGTCTTCCGATAACTTTTACCTCGTTAACACGATAGGGCTTTCATTTTTCATTGGATCTTTTAACATTACTATATTTTTGATAACAAAAACTCGGATGAGTTAAAAAAACAAACCCAGCCAGATCGGACCCCTAACACCGGATTGATGGCCCTATAGTTTGCTTTGTTAACACGATAAAGCATCTTCATCTGATCATTTCGAAACTTTACTGGATTTTTATGCTCCCGAAGGGCGGCATATAGTAATCGCACTGTCCGTCCGTTCGTCCGAAATCGTGTCTCAGCCATAACTTTGAAAGTAGTCGCACGAATTTCATGAAACTTCACAAAAATGTTAAGCATATAGAGAAGGTGTGTCGCGCACAAGATCCAGGACCGTAGCTCCCAGATCAAGGTTTAAATTATTTTTTTTTAAATTATTTTTTTAATTTTCTTATTTCCTTTTTTTTTTTAACTTATTTTTTTGGTGTCAACGCCGTGTTAGCAGGAAGCATTGCTGTGCCTATTGCATTTTTTTCCCGGTTCGTTGATTTTGATAGTTGCGGCCCCTTGACATTTTTTTTTTCATTTCTTGTTGGCGCTACTCCTCCTAAACGCCTTGTTGGATTTCGACGAAACTTGGCAGGAAGCATCGGAAAGATGTCTAGTTGTGCATATCGCGCTTTTGTTTGAGTTTGCTGATTTATGACGGAGTTTTGGCACTTTGACATTTTTACTTTAAATTTCTTGTCGGCGCTACTCCTCCTAAACGGCTTGTTGGATTTCTGCAAAATTTGGCAGGAAGCCTCAATATGATGTCTAGTTGTGCAAAGCATGGTATAACACTTAGAGAAACCAAACTCAGGGCCGTCTATCTGTTTTGGGGGACTGCGACCCATACCCTTGGGTGAGGGAATTTTAGCGTGCTTTTACAGGAAAGGGGGAATTATTTTGTGGCCATAATTTTGATTATAATCATTGTTTTAAATAGTCTACATGTTTTATTTGTATTAAATACAGTTTGTACTCGATATTTTACGTTCCAGAATATTTTTTTTATAATACATATTTCTTTTTTTTTCAGGGGGGAATTTTGAGTCTGAAATGTGGAGGGGGGGGGAAAGCGTCCGGTAACCGGACGCAAAATCGGCAGATCGACAGCCCTGAAATTTGGTGTGCGAATACATCTTAGGCCAGCAGAGCTTATGGGATGGCGAGTTGTCCGTCGTCCGTCCGTCCGTCCGTCGTTAACTTTTGTCTTGTGTACACTCTAGGGCCTTCATTTTTCATCCGATCTTTACCAAACTAACAGGTTGTTAATATCAATGAAAGCTCGGACAAATTGAAAAGCAGCCAGATCTTAATAATTTCACCGGAGTTATGGCCCTTGTTTTGCTGAAAAATGCCATTATAAGCCTTGTGAACACTAGCACCTTCATTTATTATTTGATCTTTACCAAACTTGCACAGATTGTTAATATCAATGAAAGCTCGGACAGGTTCGAAAACCAGCCAAATCAGATCAGTAACACCGGAGTTATCCGTGACTTTTTATATCAATGAAAGCTCGAACAAGTTCGAAAACCGGCAAGATCGAAATAGTTTCAACGGAGATCTTTGCCAAACTTTACCAGATTTTATGACTTTCTTTTTTATATTATAATTATTATTATTTATTTTTTTAATTTTTAATTTTGATTTTTATCTCGACTGATCATCAGCAGAGCTTATGCCGTGGTGCGGCGTCCGGCCGTCCGGCCGTCTGTCCGTAAACTTTTATTTGTAGCGACTACTCCTCTGAAACTACTGGATGGATATTCATGAAACTTTACAGAAATATGGCCCATGAAGTCTAGTTGATCCTAGCAAAAATTCATGTTGATGTGAAATCCAAGATGGCCGCCAAAATACAAGTTTGTAGCGACTACTTCTTGAAAACTATAAGTGATATTGATATGGGACTTTTTCTAAAATGATCAGCATGACATGATGTTGGTCCTTGTCAAAAATCGTTTTGATTCAACTTTAAACATGGCTGCCAGTGGCCATCTTTGTTTACATAGAGTTATATAGACGGATTTTCATGAAACTTTACAGGAATGTTGCTCTTGATGTCTTATTGATCCTAGCAAAATTTGAGATCGGCCAGAAATTCAAGATGGCCACCACAGCTAAAAACAGATTTTTAAAAAATAAGTTTGTAGCGACTACTTCTTGAAAACTATAAGTGATATTGATATGGGACTTTTTCTAAAATGATCAGCATGACATGATCGAACATAATTTTGATTCGACGTTAAACATGGCTGCCAGTGGCCATCTTTGTTTACATAGAGTTATATAGTAAAAACTTGTAGCGACTCCTCCTCTGAAACTACTTGACGGATGTTCATGAAACTTCACAGGAATGTTGCTCTTGATGTCTAGTTGATCCTAAAAAAACTTCAGGATGGCCGGAAATTTAAGATGGCTACCACGGCTAAAAGTAGATTTTAACTAAGACTTAAAGACTACTTCTTGTAAACTGTAAGTGTTATTGATATGGGACGTTTTTTAAAATGATCAGCATGACATGATGTTGATCCTTGTCGAAATTTATTTTGATGCGACTTTAAACATGGCCGCTAGCGGCCATCTTTGTTTACATAGATTTATGTAGTAAAAACTTGTAGCGACTACTCCTCTGTAACTACTTGACAATTTTTTATGAAACTTCACAGGAATGTTGCTCTTGATGTCTAATTGATCCCAGATTTTTTTTTAGGTCTGCCGGAAATTCAAGAAAACAGATTTTTAAAAAAAAGTTTGTAGCGACTACTTCTTGAAAAGTGTCAGTGATATTGATCAGTATGACAAGATGTTGATCGTTGTCGAAAAATATTTTGATTCAACATTAAACATGGCTGCCAGTGGCCATCTTTGTTTACCTAGAGTTATATAGTAAAAACTAACTTTTGCAACTACTCCTCTTAAACTACTTGACAGATTTTTATGAAACTTCACAGGAATGCTGATCTAGCTATCTAAATCTATCAGTAGAGCTTCAAGGTCATTGACCTCTTTTCTTTTTTTTTTTGATTCTTTTTTTATAATAATTTTTTGGATTTGTTTTTTACTATGTTGGACCAGTTGGACCAGTAACAGAGGAGTTATGGCTCTTGATTTAGGTAAAAATGCTATATTTTGCCTCATTAATACGGTAGGGCCTTCATTTTTCATCTGATCTTTACCAAACTTTACCAGATTCTTTAGTTATGGCCCTTGATTTAGTTGATAAGCTGTATTTTGCCCAAAACTTTCAAAAAAAACGTAAATGGCAGTCTTTTTCGCTTCATTGATGTTATAAGAGCCATGTTAGCCAGTAGAGTGTCCACAGGCCCACAGGCCCTCTTGGGCCTCTTGTTTCAATACTATAACACTTAGGGATACCAAACTTGGTATGTGAATACATCTTGGGATAGCAGTGTGTCGCGTACCAAAATAATGTCATTGTGACCTTGACCTTGACATGTGACCTCCGTCATAGAAAATGCTTGTTCGGACCGTATTTTCAATACTATAACACTTAGCGATATCAAACTTGGGATGTGATACATCTTGGGATAGCGGTCTGTCGCGTACCAAAATAAGGTTAGTCCCCACCGGTCCCGGTGCGGTGGGGACTATAGGTTTGCACCCTGTTCGTTTGTTTGTTCGTCCGTCCGTCCGTCCATCCTTCTGAAATGCTTTGAGGTACCAAACTTGGTATGTGGATACATCTTGGGATAGCGGTGTGTCGCGTACCAAAATAAGGTCACCTTTACCTGTGACCTCTGTCATAAAAAATGTTCCGAAAATGCTTGTCCAGGCCATATTTTCACTACTATTAAGACGTTGAGATACCAAACTTGGTATGTGGATACATCTTGGGATTCCGAACTTGGTATGTGGATACATCTTGGGATAGTGGTGTGTCGCGTACCAAAATAAGGTCATTGTGACCTTGACCTGTGACCTGTCATAGAAAATGCTTGTCCAGACCGTATTTTCAAAACTATAACACTTAAGAGACACCAAACTTGGTATGTGAATACATCTTTGGATAGCGGTGTGTCGCGTACCAAAATAAGGTCATTGTGACCTTGACCTTGATCTTTGACCTACATCATAGAAAATGTCTGGAAAATGTTTGTCTGGGCCGGTGGGGGACTATGGATTGCCCTGCAATTCTTGATGCTCTTGTTCAGCCTCTTATCTACTGTTAACTAGTGAAGTAACGGTACATTATCCTTCACATAGATATAGTGTATTTGTATCCTTTCATACAGTGTTCAGTATTGAGGCATCTGTGGCTCATGGACACACTTCTTGTTGATATAAGTGAAAGCTCGGACTTGTTTGACAACCGGCTAGATCGGACTAGTAACATTGGGGTGATTGCCCTTGATTTTCCGAAATACGCTAGATTTTGCCTCGTTAACACGATAGGGCCTTTGTATTACATAAGATCTTTTACAATCTTTACCTGCTTGCTGATATAAATGAATTTCAGAGTCTTGTTAATGACTATAGTCAAGTTTCTTCCACTTGTCCATTAAGGAGGGTGTCCATTTTTCGCTTCGGTTCAGGACACTCCAAATTCCATTGGAGCAGCATCAGGTGACCTTGGCAACCATTCTTCGGGGGCAATGAACTTGACGTTCCTACTCTTAATTGAGGTATGCAAGTGTTTGTTTAAAGGTGTGGCACTAGGTGCCATTTTGGTGGAAGACCTTATGCTTGGACTAGACTCCTGGAAAGAGTATTGGCACATCTTTGTTAAAAAATGGCTTCAAAACCTTTGTCAATTATTCTTATTTCTGGTTTTCCATTATGACACATGCCATAAGTCCGGCTGTGAACGAATCACGCTTAAACAACTTTAACTTATGGCGATATTTAAACCTTTTTTTGTATCGCCTTTTTCGAAGAAAAATGCGATACATAGGGATCACTTGGTCGTCTGTCAGTCAGTCCGTTAGTCTGTCACGAAAACTTAACGTTGGCTATAACTTTGTCATTTCTTGATATTTCTTCATCAAACTTTCAATATATACTCACCATGACCACATCATTTTACAAAACAAAAAGGTCCAGATTACACCGGAGTTCATTATATCTAGGTCAAATACTCCTTTTTTCACGAAAACATAACATTGTCATTTCTTGATATTTATTCATCATACATTCAATATATACTCACCATGACCACATCAACATGACCACACACATATATAAAGGTCAAGGTCATATTGAAGGTCATTCATTATATATGTTGAATTCTCATTTCTTTCGCAAAAACTTCACGTTGGCTATAACTTTGTCATTTCTTGATACTTCTTCATCAAACTTTTAATACATACTCACCATGACCACATCAACATGATCATACAAAAATATAAAGGTCAAGGTCACATTGAAGGTCATTATATAGATTAAATGCTCATTTCTTTTGCGAAAACTTGACGTCGACTATAGCTATGTCATTTATTGATATTTCTTCATCAAACTTTCAATATATACTCACCATGACCACATCAGCATGACTAGTGTTGGACACCGTTAACAACGAAACGGTACGATACGATACCGATACCAATGAAACGATACCGGTATTTTAACGATACTTATCGATACCATGGGAGACCAAAATCTAATATATTAATTGGACTGACAAGTAAGACTTAAGCTTAATTACTTAGTTTTTTATGTAACTTTTAAACAGAACTTTTAAAATACATTAAATATAACATGGTCATGATGTAACTTTTGACTAGAAAGTCTTAATTTAAGTGACTAGAAAAGATATTGTTGAAATTGTTCAATCGTGCTTGCAAACTATTTATAGAATAAATGTATGTCTCTACTGGTAATTGTCTATACTTACTGCCAATATTGTGTTCGTCAAACAGAGTCCAAGGGTTTAATATTATGTTGTGGTGGATTCTCAGATGTTTCTTGAGATTACTCGTGTTTCCGCCCTTCCCTTGCACAAATGTGTGTTTTTTACGCGCTGTTTATGTACATTTCGCAGATTTATAAATATTTAAATTATCCCCATTAAAAATATATTTCTTTGTTCTTTAAAACGTGCGTAAAACAAAATTAACAAACAACTAACACAAATAAATAAAAAACAATGTCAACAAACACAAATAAATTTTATTTTTGCCGATTTTATATTTTTCACGTTTGATCGCTAGCATTTGTTTTATCTCAGTTCGGTCTAATTAACCGGTAATCAATCAGAAGCCGGTAGCAATCAATTAAACAGTTAATCCAATCAAGTCATAGGCTCCACCCGCAAAAAGCATCATAAACTTCAAAGATAATCGTTAAATTATTAACACAATAGCAGCGATTAGATTACACAGTGACACCATTTACAGACCGGTTATTTCCGCCTCTGTGCCACAAGCTGTGACAGCAGCGAATTTGATTGGTCGAGAGGCGATCAAGGTCGTCAGGCAAGGTGTCAATCACTGTTATGCAGCGCGTGCTCATTATTGTGATGTTTGGGCTATCGGAAAAAGGTACATGTGTATTGGATTGATGCTTGGAAGCAAATACACGCGCGTCATAAAAACGCACAGGTGGTTAATTAACTGCGTCAGAATTGGGTCAAATTGAATTTCCATGCGTCAAAACGCGTGTGTACACGTCTATTGAGAACCCTGAAAATACAGAAATATTACGTAAAAATGCAAATGTCAGTTTAGAATAAACTTCAATCGACGTTTTAACAATAAAATTGAAACCATCTGAAATACGAAACTACCGCTAAGTACATGTATGTATACAATGGCGAAGGGAAGTAACTACTTCTGTTCTGTAGAGGATTGAAAAAAAAGTTCTAGTCTTTCTTACTACTGACGCACAAGCTGTAATACGATAATTTCATTGGGATTTTAGAACTTTTTCAAACTCGCAAGTATCAATAACGGTACCGGTATTTTTTTAAACGGTGACATACCGGTACAAATTTAAATGGTTCTCGGTACTGGATACCGGTGTCCAACCCTAAGCATGACCATACAAAAATATAAAGATCAAGGTCACATTGAAGGTCATTATATAGGTTAAACCACATCAACATGATCATACTAAAATATAAAAGTCAAGGTCACACTAAAGTCATTATATAGGTTGAATACTCATTTATGTCTCGCCTTTTCAAAGAAAAAAGAGACATAGGTGTTTTGCGTTTAGGTGATTTTCTCACAAACTGTATGCACTCGACCTTTCAAGCTTTGCTTATAGTTGTACTTTGGGTATTTCATCGCAATGTGACAAAGCAATTGTGGAAGTGACCTTGACCCTCCAAGCCAAGGGCAGATAACTTAATAATTTTTACGTCCAATTTTTGCGTTTAGTCATTTTCTCACAGATTGTATGTGCTAGACCTTTCAAACTTTGCTTATAGTTGTATCTTGGGTGGTACATGGCAACGTGATCAAGCAAATGTGGAAGTGACCTTGAACCTCCATGTGGTTGCCGGGGGCCCCGTTTGGTCACGGGGCAAAGAATACGGCCACTGCAGATCCCTTTGGAGGGGTAGGCAGAGGGGTAGAATCCCCCCAAATTCATGTTCATTTCATCATTTTTTGTTCATGTTCATTAAAGGTCTTCATCATGATCCCTGCATTGTTTCAGGTGCTATCTCGCTCGCATCAAAAGAGCAGTGGCAGAAAAACAATAACGTGGCTCCAGCGTAAATGGAGTTTCTACGATAGAATTTGCAGCAACTCTGCAGTTCAGGGTGAGAAGGTTCTAGGCCCATTTTCCATATTTTATCTCGATGTACATGGAAGATGAGCCTGGCATGTTCATGCCTATGCCTTTTAGGCGCCATATAACCTTTTCATGTGTTGGTGCGCCTTAAAACCCCAATTCAATTCAATTGAACCTCCAAGCAAAGGGCAGATAACTTAATAATTTTTACGTTCAAATTTTGCGTTTAGGTCATTTTCTCACAAATTGTTTGCGCTAGACCTTTCAAACTTTGCTTATAGTTTTAGGTAGGTTATATAAAAAGGAAGCTTGGAATTACATTTGGGGTCACTGGGGTCCAGGTCAAGGTCACTGTTAATAAAAATAGAAAAATGTCCGATCAATAACTTTTGTTAGAAATGAGGTATTGCAATGAAACTTGCAGGGTAGGTAGTTTATATGAAAATGAAGCTTGAGATTTCATTTGGTGTCACTTGGGTCAAGGTCAAGTTCACTGTTACTAAAAATAGAAAAATGTCCGATCAATAGCTTTGGTTAGGAATGTAGTATTGCGATGAAACTTGCAGGGAAGGTAGTGTATATTGAAAAGAAGCTTAGGATTGCATCTTGGTCACTGGGGTTAACGTCAAGCTTACTTTTACTAAAAATAGAAAAACGGTTCCACTCAGTAACTTTTGTTAGGAATGAGGTATTACGATGAAACTTGCAGGGTAGGTAGCATATATGGAAAGGAAGCTTAGGATTGTGTTTAGAGTCATTAGGTTTAAAGGCCCAACTGCCGTATAAAAGCCACTAGATGGAGCTGGGGCAGGTTTTTCTTATAAATTTATACATGGTTACACAGGGCTGTCTTTCTACCATGGGGGAATGGGTCCGGGTCCCCCAGAGGGGGGAATTTTCGCGTCAATTTCAGTAAAAGGGGGAATTTTGCTTGAAAGTTCAAACATCCGTAACACATTATGATATCATCAATATAAAATGAAATCATGCTGATTAAATAGATATATAACACTAAATTGACAAATAAAGCAAGGACTTAAGCATACAATAACACAATTTTAGTGTTGTTTATGCCAACCAATATACATTTAACAATAAATGGGTTCCAAACAGACTTGAAAAATATGTATGTTGACTAGCTGTAAGAGTTAGACTATGTTCAAAAAGTACCAATGACAGTTATGTCATTTACTTTGTTCTACTTTCTTCAACACAAGCACAATTAACACTTAGTTCTCTTAAAATTCTAGCCTTCTGTCTTTCAGTTTATTTTTTATTTATTTATTTATTTTTTTTCAAGGGGGGAATTGTGACACTGAGGTGGGGGAAAAAAATATACTTTTCAGGTGGGGGACTGGGGCCGTTATATAACGGCCCCAAAAACAGCCAAAAGACAGCCCTGTTACATCAGGGAGACCTTTTTCAAAATACCGAAAATTTCACCTCATAAAAAAATTCAATATTTGGCACAGAAGTAAACTGATATTAAACAAGTGTATTGGTAAAAACATATTTGTGAAAAAGTATTTCTTATTCCTAGTTTCAAATTTTATTTAAACCCAACTGACAGAAATTTGAAAATATAGGGGAGGAGCCTGTGGGTTATGAACTGAGAAGTGTACACAACTACATGTGGTAGTGTTTACAGCAGACGACAGACACTCAGCGTTATGGCTTAGAGATATACAGAAGTTATAATAGTGTGTAAAACTCTGTAGCAGAGTACTCTGAGATGGGATGTTTGTATCTGTGACTATTCATGTGGTCCAGATAACAAATCATCCCTACCATGTTCACATCAGAATCAAAAACATCACTATGCACTTCTATTGAATTGAATTGAATTGAATGTTGTTTAACGGCTCATCAACACAGTATAGATTATTTAGAGCTGCCCCAGAGAGAGGGGAAGGATACATAGGAATCCGGGAACCTGCCCTACTCTTATTATCGAAGAGATTCCTATGGTTCTTTTACGTGCTCGAAGGATAGACCGATACACGGGACCGCCCGGTTTACGTCCCCATCCGACGGACGAGGCTGAGGGAAAGTGTCTTGCCCAAGAACCCACCGACGGAACTCAGTGGCACCATGGAGGATTAAACTCGGGGCCTCCGGTTACAAATCTGCCGCGCTACCGACTGCGCCACGCCAGCCCTCTATGCACTTCTATATATCCCACCCATGAAAATTGAACGTTCCCTCCTCAGGCTCAGTGATGTATGTTCCTTAGTCATAACTATATACATCTTATTATCTCCATAACAATAATTTGTACAGTTATGCTTTATTTTGAATGTTTATGCCCAACACAATGTCATCCTAACATACATGTCCAAATTATACGCATATCTTGTGTACTGTAGTATATATACACTGATTCTCCAAACCAACTTTAATTGGCAATTCATTTTCATTTAACACTGATAACTTGAAATATTTGCTGGCAGTGTAAAGTTCTGTTTAGTCATTAGATTACATTTGCAAAAGTTCATAGCAATTCTTTTTTATATTATACATAGTGCAGTAGATATTAGAGATGAACATAAAAGGGTAAAACATGAATTATTGAAAAAAACTGTCACAGTTCCAATAAAATAAGCAGAAATTATATACTAGTAGTTCGGAGTCATTAGATTGAAAAACTTTACTCCTGATTTGTAAGTACATTTTTCTGTCGTCTGCAAACTCTACATCCAGTGAGAGTTGTTTACATAATGTGTTATTTTTAGAGTCATTCACTGTAACTAAAAGGCCTATATAGCTGGTGTAATTGATGGCACACCTCCAATTTCTCCCTGCCAGGGTAGGGAATGTTGCCCCTTTAAGGTTAAGGTCACTGTTACTAACAATAGAAAAAAAAACAGTTTCTGCTCAATAACTTTTGGTAGGAATGAGGTATTGCGATGAAAATTGCAGGGTAGGTAGCTTATATGGAAAGGAAGCTTGGGATTGCATTTGGGATCACTGGGGTCGAAGTCAAGGTCACGTTACTAACAAATAAAAAAATAGTTTCTGCTCAATAACTTTTGTTAGGAATGAGGTATTGAGATGAAACGTGCAGTGTAGGTAGCTTATATAGAAAGGAGGCTTGGGATTGCATTTGGGGTCACTGGGGTAAAGGTTACTGTTAC
Organism: Cyrtodaria siliqua; assembly: GCA_037043455.1. Classification (NCBI taxonomy): domain Eukaryota; kingdom Metazoa; phylum Mollusca; class Bivalvia; order Adapedonta; family Hiatellidae; genus Cyrtodaria; species Cyrtodaria siliqua. The sequence continues at coordinate 108,350 of JAWPHD010005280.1, read as the reverse complement.
TAAAAATAGAAAAATGGTTTCCGCTCAATAAGTTTTGCTAAGAATGAAATATTGCGATGCAGGATAGCTTATTTGGAAAGTAAGCTTGGGATTGCATTTGGGGTCACTGGGCCAGGGTCAATGTCACTGTTACTAAAAATAGAAAGAAAAAAAAGCCTCTATCAGAACACTTCATTATTACATTTATCAAGATTAGGTAAGACAGTCATATTATTTTCCCAATTCAGCATTTTTCTGCATATTTAGCACCTACATAACCTTTTAACTATCTGTTATAAAAAACAAAAAAACAACAACATAGTTCATAATTTATAAAATCTTTATGACAATTGTTTTCTACCTTATGCCTAATTTATGATAATATTATTTGCACCAAATTGTTGTATTATCGTTAGCAAAGTCTGCTAACGTTTTTCCCCATATAGTAAAAGCATTGAGTGGGGTAGGTGGGGTTGTTGTTTGGGGGGGGGGGGATATTTGTTAGCCTTTGCCCCGTTAGGCAAGACATGTGAATCCGCGGATTTCTTGATTTCTTCACGAAAACTTAATGTAGCCTATAATTTTGTCATTTCTTGATATTTTTCATTAAACTTTTAATATATACTCATTATGACATGAAAATGACAATAATAAAATGTAAAGGTCAGTGTCACACGGAGGGTCATTGTATTGGTTAAATACTCATTGTTTTCTTTATGGTCAAAATCTATGACCATATTAAAATATAAAGCTCAAGATCTCACAGAAAGTCATTATACGGGTTAAATACTTATTTTTTTATTTTTTCAATTTTTTCAAGGTCATTTATCTGGGTCCAAAAACCTTTTTTTACTGACAAAGCCCTCATAGGCGACACGTGTTCCGCGGAACACCCGTCTAGTTCATATAAACTCGCCTTCTCCGCTAGCTTCCAACCAAGTAAAAAATAGCGTAACTTCATGTACAGCTTCCAAAACCTTTTCCTGCGCAGTACTGAGTTGGTGTACTGTGTATGTTTTTTTCTTAATTTAGCATCTAAGATTTTTGAATAACTGTTCACTGTTCAACTAGAACTGTCGGCTTAGCTTTCATCTCTCTTTAGGTTGGTGGGTTGGTCTTTTTGATCATGGAGGCGATTGACTTAACAACAGCAGATGTGGCTGCAGTTGACCATTTTATAGATTTCAACACCGGTTCGTGAAAACGACCTGCAGTACATTGTAATCAAATTTCATGACGAATAGTATATGTACAACCCAAAGAAATCCCATGTCAAAGATTTTTCACCACTTTTTGAATACTCCTATATGTGTGTTTGGTCCTCGAAGGTCCAATCAATATGACCTCAAGTTTCAACCTCATCTTATTGATTGAAATTATAGACACTACATGTAACGATATTAGTACGCATTTTACTATAACGGACAATTCATACATTTCATTTTAACATGCTTGCACGGAGAAATCTACCTTTTCATGTTTATAAACAATTTGAAAACCTCTCGTACAGTTTTTAGCTCTACTGGCAAAGGGCCAGCAGAGCTTATGGGATGCTGTGTTGTCCGTCGTCCGTCCGTTAACTTTTGCTTGTGTACACTCTAGAGGCCACATTTCTGATGCAATCATCATGAACTTTGTCAGAATGTTTGTCTTAATTATATCTTGGTCAAGTTTGAAAATGGGTCACATGGGGTTAAAAACTAGGTCACTAGGTCAAATACTTGAAAAAACTTGTGTACACTCTAGAGGTCATATTTGTTACCCAATCTTGATGAAACTTTGTCAAATTGTTTATCTTAATTATATCTTGATCAAGTTCGGAAATGGGTCACATGAAATTAAAAACTAGGTCACTAGGTCAAATATTGGAAAAACCTTGTGTACACTCTAGTGGCCATATTTTTGACCCGAGCTTGATGCAACTTTGTCAGAATGTTTGTCTTAATTATATCTTGGTCAAGTTTGAAAATGGGTCACATGGGTCTAAAAACTAGGTCACTAGGTCAAATACTTGAAAAACCTTGTGTACACTCTAGAGGTCATATTTGTTACCCAATGTTGATGAAACTTTGTCAAATTGTTTATCTTAATTATATCTTGATCAAGTTCGGAAATGGGTCACATGAAGTTAAAAACTAGGTCACTAGGTCAAATATTGGAAAATTCTTGTGTACACTCTAGAGGCCATATTTTTGACCCGAGCTTGATGCAACTTTGTCAGAATGTTTGTCTTAATTATATCTTGGTCAAGTTTGAAAATGGGTCACATGGGGTTAAAAACTAGGTCACTAGGTCAAATACTTGAAATACCTTGTGTACACTCTAGAAGCCGTATTTCTGAGCCAATGTTGATGAAACTTTGTCAAAATGTTTGTCTTAATTATATCTTGGTCAAGTTCAAAAATGGGTCACGTGGTGTTAAAAACTAGGTCACTAGGTCAAACTTTGGAAAAACCGTGTGTACACTCTAGAGGCCATGTTGTTGACCCGATCTTGATGCAATTTTGTCAGAATATTTGTCTCAATTATAGCTTGCTAAAGCTCGAAAATGGGTCACACAGCGTCAAAAACTAGGTCACTAGGTCAAATACTTGAAAAACCTTGTGTAAACTCTAGAGGCCATATTTCTGACCCGATCTTAATGAAACTTTGTCGAAATGTTGTCTTAATTATATTTTGGTCAAGTTCGAAAATGGGTCCCATGGGGTCAACAACTAGGTCATCCGTCCGTCCTTTAACTTTTGCTTGTGTACACTCTAGAGGCCACATCATGAAACTTTGTCAGAATGTTTGTTTCAATGAAATCTCGGTCAAGTTCAGAAATGGGTCATGTGGGGTCAAAAACTAGGTCACTAGGTCAAATACTTGAAAAAACTTGTGTACACTCTAGAGGTCATATTTGTTACCCAATCTTGATGAAACTTTGTCAAATTGTTTATCTTAATTATATCTTGATCAAGTTCGGAAATGGGTCACATGAAGTTAAAAACTAGGTCACTAGATCAAAAATTGAAAAAACCTTGTGTACACTCTAGAGGCCATATTTTTGACCCGAGCTTGATGCATCTTTGTCAGAATGTTTGTCTTTATTATATCTTGGTCAAGTTTGAAAATGGGTCACATGGGGTTAAAAACTAGGTCACTAGGTCAAATACTTGAAAAACCTTGTGTACACTCTAGAAGCCGTATTTCTGACCCAATCTTGATGAAACTTTGTCAAAATGTTTGTCTTAATTATATTTTGGTCAAGTTCAAAAATAGGTCACGTGGTGTTAAAAACTAGGTCACTAGGTCAAACTTTGGAAAAAACGTGTGTACACTCTAGAGGCCATGTTTTTGACCCGATCTTAATGCAATTTTGTCAGAATATTTGTCTCAATTATAGCTTGCTAAAGTTTGAAAATGGGTCACACAGGGTCAAAAACTAGGTCACTAGGTCAAATACTTGAAAAACCTTGTGTACACTGTAGAGGCCATATTTCTGACCCGATCTTGATGAAACTTTGTCGAAATGTTGTCTTAATTATATTTTGGTCAAGTTCGAAAATGGGTCCCATGGTGTCAAAAACTAGGTCACTAGGTCAAATACTTGAAAAACCTTGTGTACACTCTAGACGCCATATGTTTGACCAGATCTTGATGAAACTTTCTCAGATTGTTTATCTGAATTATATCTTGATCAAGTTTCAAAATGGGTCACATGGGATCAAAAAACTATGTCACTAGGTCAATATTGGTATTTGCTTGTGGGCACTCCAGAGGCCACAATTTTGATCTATAGGAGAAGAGAGCTATATCTAGCTATATCTATCTAAATCTATCTAAATCTATAAGAGCTGTTTTAGCCAGTAGAGCGTCCACAGGCCCTCTTGGGCCTCTTGTCTAAACTATTATGTAATTGGCTTGAAGTTCTGCACCATTAATGTAAACAATTTAATGGACCGTGTCAACCAATAGGCGTATAACATGTGTAAACTATGCAGATAAAATCAAAATAGTTGATCATACATAACACAACATGTAAAGAAACTTGACAAGGCAGATTATTTGCATAATATCAATACACTTGTTTAAACATATCTGTACAAAATACAATTTAGGATTTATTATAAACCAGAGAATCTGAGGGCACGTTGTCGAAGAAGTTGGATGAGGTTAATGAGAAGATAATGAGGGAGCTGAAACGTACTATCGCCCAACTTTGTAAAGAATTGGAAGATCGTTTGAAAGTACCCCGGGATCAGTCAGAGAAGATAGGAACACAATTTATATGCAGTGCTGCAAATGAGGTAATACCCGATAATAATAAGTATCTTAGATCATATGAGCATTATATATTCGCCGTTTGATTTGAACTGGTTGCGGCTCGTAGACACGGTTATTTACGACGGATAATAAATAAAACAAAACCTGACATATTTTCCAGTGTAATCTGCTGAAGATGATGTTGTTTCGACACTCTTTTTGGCATGTTTTGCAAGGGCTGAAATAGACAAAAATCAAAACAAACTTCCTACGATGTACCTGATTCTCAATTTACACAAACATATAAAGCCAGTTTTATTTCCAATTCTAGTTCTTGCCCCACTACCAATATCTAAAACTTATGAAAATTCTGGGATTAATTTATATTCGTCTATTAAAATTCAGGCGACATTCTTGATAAAATGTGTAATAAGCGTCAAGCTTCATCTATAAGTACTCCTGATTTCTCAACAGTTTATACCACACAAGCTTATCAAAGACCGACGTATTGCTCTAATTCAAAAAAATTTACTAGGGACAATACTACATTTTAACTGTAGCAATACTAAAGATTCTTTACTTTCGGCAGTTTGAACAATTACACTGGAATTGTGGACTTGCCTTGACCTTTGTGAATCAATTCATAGCTCTACTGGCCAAGGGCCAGCAGAGCTTATGGGATGGCGAGTTGTCCGTCGTCTGTCGTCTGTCGTACGTCCGTCTGTTAACGTTTACTCGTTAAGACTATAGGGCCTTCATTTTTTATTGGATCTTTACGGAACTTTACCAGCTTGTTAATATCAATGAAAGCTCGGACAACAAACAGATCACCAGTAACAGCGGAGTTACGGCCCTTTATTTAGTTTAAAATGATATATTTTGCCTTAAGAAGATAGGGCCTTCATTTTTCATCCGATCTTTACGAAACTTAAACAGATTGTTAATATCTAGTAAGTACGAATAAATTCGAAAAATAAGCCAGATCGGACCAGTAAGAGCAGAGTTATGGCCCTAAAGTTAAAAATGCTATATTTTGCCTCAAGTGGAAAGGACCTTCACTTTTCATGCGATCTTTATGAAACTTTACCAGATCGTTAATATCCATGACAGCTAAAAGAAGTTCGAAAACCAGCTAGATCGGACCAGTAACAGCGGAGTTATGGCCCTTGATTTAGTTAAAAATTCTTTATTTTGCCTTGTTAAGCCGATAGGGCCTTCATTATTGATTTGATCTTTACGAAACTTTACCAGATTGTTAATATCAATGAAAGTATGGACAAGTTCGAAAACCACCCATATCTGGCGAGTAACAGCAGAGTTATGGCCCTTGATTTAGTTAAAAATTGTATATTTTGTCTCGTTAAGACGATAGGGCCTTTATTTTTCTTCCGATCCTTACGAAACTTTACCAGATTGTTAATATCAATGATAGCTCGGACATGTTTGAAGACCAGCCAGATTGGACCATTTGCATCCGAGTTATGGTCCTTGATTTAGATAAAAATGCTATCTTTTGCCTTGTTAAGATATGTCGGCCATCATTTGTCATCCAATCTTTACAATATTTTGCCAGATTGTTAATAGCAATAAAAGCTCGGACAAGTTCGAAACCAGCCAGATTTGACCATTAACATTGGAGTTCTGACCCTTGATTTTCTGAAATATATGCTAAATTTTGGCCTCATTAAAACAAAAGTGCCTTCATTATGCCGGATTTCAATGAAATTTCACAGGCAAGTTCTGGTTAAATGATATGACCACTTAAAGGTTTTAATACGCTAACTTTGCCCAGACTAGTTCTCCTGAACCTCTGGCTGGATTTCAACAAAACTTGGCAGGAATGATCAGTACCAAGCCTAGTTGTGTATATCATCACCATGTTCCTCTTGAGCCACTAGAGAGTCCACAGGCCCACTTGGGCCTCTTGTTTTTAGCTCTACTGGCTGAAAGCTTATGGGATGACGAGTTGTCTGTCATCCGTCCGTCCATCGTCTGTCCGTTAACTTTTGCCTTGTGAACACTCTAGGGCTTTCATTATTATTCGGATCTTTACGAAACTTTGCCAGTGTCTTTATATCAATGAAAGCTCGGACAAGTTCGAAAAACAGCCAGATTGGATTAATTTTACAAGAGTTATGGCTCTTGTTTTGCTAAAAAATGCCATTTTAAGCCTCGTGAACACTAGCACCTTCATTTATTATTTGATCTTTACCAAATTTGCACAGATTGTTAATATCAATAAAAGCTCAGTCACGTTCAAAAACCAGCTAAATGGGATAAGTAACACTGGAGTTGTGGCTCTTGTTTTTAGCTCTACTGATCAGAGATCAGCAGAGCTTATGCCGTGGTGCGGCGTCCTTCGTCCGTCCGTCCGTCTGTCTGTCCGTAAACTTTTATTTGTAGCGACTACTTCTCTGAAACTACTGGATGGATATTCATGAAACTTGACAGAAATGTTCCCATGAAGTCTAGTTGATCCTAGCAAAAATTCATTTTGATGTGAAATCCAAGATGGCCGCCAAAGCTAAAAATAGATTTTTTAAATACAAGTTTGTAGCGACTACTTCTTGAAAACTATAAGTGATATTGATATGGGACTTCTTCTAAAATGATCAGCATGACATGATGTTAGTCCTTGTTGAAAATCGTTTTGATTCGACGTTAAACATGGCTCGGCCATCTTTGTTTACATAGAGTTATATAATGAAAACTTGTAGCGACTACTCCTCTGAAACTACTTGACGGATTTTCATGAAACTTCACACGAATGTTGCTCTTGATGTCTAATTGATCCTAGCAAAATTTCAGGTCGGCCGGAAATTCAAGATGGCCGCCACGGCTAAAAATAAATTTTCAAAATACAAGTTTGTAGCGACTACTTCTTGAAAACTATAAGTGATATTGATATGGGACTTTTTCTAAAATGATCAGCATGACATGATGTTGGTCCTTATCAAAAATCGTTTTGATTCGACGTTAAACGTGGCTGCCATCTTTGTTTACATAGAGTTATATAGTAAAAACTTGTAGCGACTACTCCTCTGAAACTACTTGGCGGATTTTCATGAAACTTTACAGGAATGTTGCTCTTAATGTCTAATTGATCCTAGCAAAATTTCAGATCGGCCAGAAATTCAAGATGGCCACCACAGCTAAAAATAGATTTTTAGCTCTACTGATCAGAGATCAGCAGAGCTTATGCCGTGGTGCGGCGTCCGTCGTCCGTCCGTCCGTCCGTCTGATCGTTAACTTTTATTTGTAGCGTCTACTCCTCTGAAACTACTGGATGGATATTCATAAAACTTTACAGAAATGTTGCCCATGAAGTCTAGTTGATCCTAGCAAAAATTCATGTTGATGTGAAATCCAAGATGGCCGCCAAAGCTAAAAATAGATTTTTAGCTCTACTGATCAAAGATCAGCAGAGCTTATGCCATGGTGCGGCGTCCGTCGTCCGTCCGTCTGTCTGTCCGCCCGTCTGTCCGTCTGTCCGTCCGTTAACTTTTTTTTTGTAGCGACTACTCCTCTGAAACTACTGAATAGATTTTCATGAAACTTTACAGAAATGTTGCCCATGAAGTCTAGTTGATCCTAGCAAAAATTCATGTAGATGTGAAATCCAAGATGGCCGCCAAATCTAAAAATAGGTTTTTAAAAAACAAGTTTGTAGCGACTACTTCTTGAAAACTCTAAGGGATATTGCTATGGGACTTTTTTCTAAAATGATCAGCATGACATGATGTTGGTCCTTGTAGAAAATCGTTTTGATTCGACGTTAAACATGGCTGCCAGCGGCCATCTTTGTTTACATAGAGTTATATAATGAAAACTTGTAGCGACTACTCCTCTGAAACTACTTGACGGATTTTCATGAAACTTCACAAGAATATTGCTCTTGATGTCTAATTAATCCTAGCAAAATTTCAGGTTGGCCGGAAATTCAAGATGGCCGCCACGGCTAAAAATAGATTTTTAAAAAATAAGTTTGTAACGACTACTTCTTGAAAACTATAAGAGATATTGATATGGGACTTTTTCTAAAATGATCAGCATGACATGATGTTGGTCCTTGTCGAAAATCGTTTTGATTCGACGTTAAACATGGCTGCCAGCGGCCATCTTTGTTTACATAAGAGTTATATAATGAAAACTTGTAGCGACTACTCCTCTGAAACTACTTGACGGATTTTCATGAAACTTCACAGGAATGTTGCTCTTGATGTCTAATTGATCCTAGCAAAATTTCAGGTTGGCCGGAAATTCAAGATGGCCGCCACGGCTAAAAATAGATTTTTAAAAAATAAGTTTGTAGCGACTACTTCTTGAAAACTATAAGAGATATTGATATGGGACTTTTTCTAAAATTATCAGCATGACATGATGGTTATCCGAGTCGAACATTATTTTGATTCGACGTTAAACATGGCTGCCAGTGGCCATCTTTGTTTACATAGAGTTATATAATGATAACTTGTAGCGACTACTCCTCTGAAAATACTTGACGGATTTTCATGAAACTTCACACGAATGTTGCTCTTGATGTCTTATTGATCCTTGCAAAATTTCAGGTCGGCCGGAAATTCAAGATGGCCGCCATGGCTAAAAATAGATTTTCAAAATACAAGTTTGTAACGACTACTTCTTGAAAACTATAAGTGATATTGATATGGGACTTTTTCTAAAATGATCAGCATGACATGATGGTTATTCAAGTCGAACATTATTTTGATTCGACGTTAAACATGGCTGCCAGTGGCCATGTATGTTTACATAAGAGTTATATAATGATAACTTGTAGTGACTACTCCTCTGAAACTACTTGACGGATTTTCATGAAACTTCACACGAATGTTGCTCTTGATGTCTAATTGATCTTAGCAAAATTTCAGGTCGGCCGGAAATGCAAGATGGCCGCCATGGCTAAAAATAGATTTTTAAAAAAAAAGTTTGTAGCGACTACTTCTTGAAAACTATAAGGGATATTGATATGGGACTTTTTCTAAAATGATCAGCATGACATGATGGTTATCCGAGTCGAACATTATTTTGATTCAATGTTAAACATGGCTGTCAGTGGCCATCTTTGTTTACATAGAGTTATATAATGAAAACTTGTAGCGACTACTCCTCTGAAACTACTTGACGGATTTTCATGAAACTTCACAGGAATGTTGCTCTTGATGTCTAATTGATCCTAGCAAAATTTCAGGTTGGCCGGAAATTCAAGATGGCCACCACGGCTAAAAATAGATTTTCAAAAAAACAGTTTGTAGCGACTACTTCCTGAAATCAAAATCAATCAGTAGAGCTTCAAGGTCATTGACCTCTTGTTTAAATTCAAGTTTGTAGCAACTACTTCTTGAAAACTATAAGTGATATTGATATGGGACTTTTTCGAAAATGATCAGCATGACATGATGTTGGTCCTTGTCGAAAATCGTTTTGATTTGACGTTAAACATGGCTGCCAGCGGCCATCTTTGTTTACATAGAGTTATATAATGAAAACTTGTAGCGACTACTCCTCTAAAACTACTTGACGGATTTTCATGAAACTTCACAGGAATGTTGCTCTTGATGTCTAAATGATCCTAGCAAAATTTCAGGTCGGCCGGAAATTGACGATGGCCGCCACGGCTAAAAATATATTTTCAAAATACAAGTTTGTAGCGACTACTTCTTGAAAACTAAAAGTGATATTCATATGGGACTTTTTCTAAGATGATCAGCATGACATGATGTTGGTCCTTATCAAAAATCGTTTTTGATTCGACGTTAAACGTGGCTGCCAGCGGCCATCATTGTTTACATAGAGTTATATAGTAAAAACTTGTAGCGACTACTCCTCTGAAACTACTTTGCGGATTTTCATGAAACTTTACAGGAATGTTGCTCTTAATGTCTAATTGATCCTAGCAAAATTTCAGATCGGCCAGAAATTCAAGATGGCTGCCACAGTTAAAAATAGATTTTTAAAAAATAAGTTTGTAGCGACTACTTCTTGAAAACTATAAGTGATATTGATATGGGACTTTTTCTAAAATGATCAGCATGACATGATGGTTATCCGAGGCGAACATTATTTTGATTCGACATAAACATGGCTGCCAGTGGCCATCTTTGTTTACATAGAGTTATATAATGAAAACTTGTAGCGACTACTCCTCTGAAACTACTTGACGGATTTTCACGAATGTTGCTCTTGATGTCTAATTGTTCCTTGCAAAATTTGATGTCGGCCGGAAATTCAAGATGGCCGCCATGGCTAAAAATAGATTGTCAAAATACAAGTTTGTAGCGACTACTTCTTGAAAACTATAAGTGATATTGATATGGGACTTTTTCTAAAATGATCAGCATGATATGATGGTTATCCGAGTCGAACATTATTTTGATTCGACATTAAACATGGCTGCCAGTGGCCATATTTGTTTACATAGAGTTATATAATGAAAACTTGTAGCGACTACTCCTCTGAAACTACTTGACGGATTTTCATGAAAATTCACAAAAATGTTGCTCTTGAAGTCTAATTAATCCTAGCAAAATTTCAGGTCGGCCGGAAATTCAAGATGGCCGCCATGGCTAAAAATAGATTTTCAAAATACAAGTTTGTAGCGACTACTTCTTGAAAACTATAAGTGATATTGATATGGGACTTTTTCTAAAATGTTCAGCATTACATGATGTTGGTCCTTGTCAAAAATCATTTTGATTAGATGTTAAACATGGCTGTCAGCGGCCATCTTTGTTTACATAGAATTATATAATGAAAACTTGTAGCGACTACTCCTCTGAAACTACTTGACGGATTTTCATGAACTTCACAGGAATGTTGCTCTTGATGTCTAATTGATCCTAGCAAAATATCAGGTCGGCCGGAAATTCAAGATGGCCGCCACGGCTAAAACTAAATTTTCAAAAAACAAGTTTGTAGCGACTACTTCCTGAAATCAAAATCAATCAGTAGAGCTTCAAGGTCATTGACCTCTTGTTAAAAAATAAGTTAGTAGCGACTACTTCTTGAAAACTATAAGTGATATTGATATGGGACTTTTTCTAAAATGATCAGCATGACATGATGGTTATCCGAGTGGAACATTATTTTGATTCGACATTAAACATGGCTGCCAGTGGCCATCTTTGTTTACATAGAGTTATATAATGAAAACTTGTAGCGACTACTCCTCTGAAACTACTCGACGGATTTTCATGAAACTTCACAGAAATGTTGCTCTTGATGTCTAATTGATCCTAGCAAAATTTCAGGTCGGCCGGAAATTCAAGATGGCCACCATGGCTAAAAATAGATTTTCAAAATACAAGTTTGTAGCGACTACTTCTTGAAAACTATAAGTGATATTGATATGGGACTTTTTCTAAAATGATCAGCATGACATGATGTTGGTCCTTGTCAAAAATCGTTTTGATTCGATGTTAAACATGGCAGTCAGTGGCCATCTTTGTTTACATAGAATTATATAATGAAAACTTGTAGCGACTACTCCTCTGAAACTACTGGACGGATTTTCATGAACTTCACAGGAATGTTGCTCTTGATGTCTAATTGATCCTAGCAAAATTTCAGGTCGGCCGGAAATTCAAGATGGCCGCCACGGCTAAAACTAAATTTTCAAAAACAAGTTTGTAGCGACTACTTCCTGAAATCAAAATCAATCAGTAGAGCTTCAAGGTCATTGACCTCTTGTTTTCTGAAAAATGCCATTTTCTGCCTTGTGAACACTCTAGGGCTTTCATTATTATTCGGATCTTTACGAAACTTTGCCAGTGTCTTTATATCAATGAAAGCTCAGTCAAGTTCAAAAACCAGCTAAATGGGATAAGTAACACTGGAGTTATTGCCCTTGTTTTTAGCTCTACTGATCAGAGATCCGTCGTGCGGCGTCCGTCGTCCGTCTGTCTGTCCGTAAACTTTTATTTGTAGCGACTACTCCTCTGAAACTACTGGATGGATATTCATAAAACTTTACAGAAATGTTGCCCATGAAGTGTAGTTGATCCTAGCAAAAATTCATGTTGATGTGAAATCCAAGATGGCCGCCAAATCTAAAAATAGGTTTTTAGCTCTACTGATCAGAGATCAGCAGAGCTTATGCCGTGGTGCGGCGTCCGTCGTCCGTCTGTCTGTCCGTCGTCTGTCCGTCCGTCCGTTAACTTTTATTTGTAGCGTCTACTCCTCTGAAACTACTTGACGGATTTTCATTGAAACTTCACAGAAATGTTGCCCATGAAGTCTAGTTGATCCTAGCAAAAATTCATGTTGATGTGAAATCCAAGATGGCCGCCAAAGCTAAAAATAGATTTTTTAAATACAAGTTTGTAGCGAATACTTCTTGAAAACTATAAGTGATATTGATATGGGACTTTTTCTAAAATGATCAGCATGACATGATGTTGGTCCTTGTCGAAAATCGTTTTGATTTGACGTTAAACATGGCTGCCAGCGGCCATCTTTGTTTACATAGAGTTATATAATGAAAACTTGTAGCGACTACTCTTCTGAAACTACTTGACGGATTTTCATGAAACTTCACAGGAATGTTGCTCTTGATGTCTAATTGATCCTAGCAAAATTTCAGGTCGGCCGGAAATTCAAGATGGCCGCCACGGCTAAAAATAATTTTTCAAAATACAAGTTTGTAGCAACTACTTCTTGAAAACTATAAGTGATATTGATATGGGACTTTTTCTAAAATGATCAGCATGACATGATGTTGGTCCTTACCAAAAATCGTTTTGATTCGACGTTAAACGTGGCTGCCAGCGGCCATCTTTGTTTACATAGAGTTATATAGTAAAAACTTGTAGCGACTACTCCTCTGAAACTACTTGGCGGATTTTCATGAAACTTTACAGGAATGTTGCTCTTAATGTCTAATTGATCCTAGCAAAATTTCAGATCGGCCAGAAATTCAAGATGGCTGCCACAGTTAAAAACAGATTTTTAAAAAATAAGTTTGTAGCGACTACTTCTTGAAAACTATAAGTGATATTGATATGGGACTTTTTCTAAAATGATCAGCATGACATGATGGTTATCCGAGTCGAACATTATTTTGATTCGACATTAAACATGGCTGCCAGTGGCCATCTTTGTTTATATGAAGTTATATAATGAAAACTTGTAGCGACTACTCCTCTGAAACTACTTGACGGATTTTCATGAAACTTCACAGAAATGTTGCTCTTGATAACTAATTGATCCTAGCAAAATTTCAGGTCGGCCTGAAATTCAAGATGGCCGCCATGGCTAAAAATAGATTTTCAAAATACAAGTTTGTAGCGACTACTTCTTGAAAACTATAAGTGATATTGATATGGGACTTTTTCTAAAATGATCAGCATGACATGATGGTTATCCGAGTTGAACATTATTTTGATTCGACATTAAACATGGCTGCCAGTGGCCATCTTTGTTTACATAGAGTTATATAATGAAAACTTGTAGCGACTACTTCTCTGAAACTACTTGACGGATTTACATGAAACTTCACAGAAATGTTGCTCTTGATGTCTTATTGATCCTAGCAAAAGTTCAGGTCGGCCGGAAATTCAAGATGGCCGCCATGGCTAAAAATAGATTTTCAAAATGCAAGTTTGTAGCGACTACTTCTTGAAAACTATAAGTGATATTGATATGGGACTTTTTCTAAAATGATCAGCATTACATGATGTTGGTCCTTGTCAAAAATCATTTTGATTCGATGTTAAACATGGCTGTCAGCGGCCATCTTTGTTTACATAGAATTATATAATGAAAACTTGTAGCGACTACTCCTCTGAAACTACTTGACGGATTTTCATGAACTTCACAGGAATGTTGCTCTTGATGTCTAATTGATCCTAGCAAAATTTCAGGTCGGCCGGGAATTCAAGATGGCTGCCGCGGCTAAAAATAAATTTTCAAAAAACAAGTTTGTAGCGACTACTTCCTGAAATCAAAATCAATCAGTAGAGCTTCAAGGTCATTGACCTCTTGTTAAAAAACAAGTTTGTAGCGACTACTTCTTGAAAACTCTAAGGGATATTGATATGGGACTTTTTCTAAAATGATCAGCATGACATGATGTTGGTACTTGTCGAAAATCGTTTTGATTCGACGTTAAACATGGCTGCCATCGGCCATCTTTGTTTACATAGAATTATATAATGAAAACTTGTAGCGACTACTCCTCTGAAACTACTTGACGGATTTTTATGACACTTCACAGGAATGTTGCTCTTGATGTCTTATTGATCCTAGCAAAATTTCAGGTCGGCCGGAAATTCAAGATGGCCGCCACGGCTAAAAATAGATTTTTAAAAAATAAGTTTGTAGCGACTACTTCTTGAAAACTATAAGAGATATTGATATGGGACTTTTTCTAAAATGATCAGCATGACATGATGTTGGTCCTTGTCGAAAATCGTTAATGAAAACTTGTAGCGACTACTCCTCTGAAACTACTTTACGGATTTTCATGAAACTTCACAGGAATGTTGCTCTTGATGTCTTATTGATCCTAGCAAAATTTCAGGTCGGCCGGAAAATCAAGATGGCTACCACGTCTAAAAATAGATTTTTAAAAAATAAGTTTGTAGCGACTACTTCTTGAAAACTATAAGAGATATTGATATGGGACTTTTTTCTAAAATGATCAGCATGACATGATGGTTATCCGAGTCGAACATTATTTTAATTGGACTTTTAACATGGCTGCCAGTGGCCATCTTTGTTTACATAGAGTTATATAATGAAAACTTGTAGCGACTACTTCTCTAA
The DNA here is from genome assembly GCA_037043455.1 of Cyrtodaria siliqua. NCBI lineage: Eukaryota > Metazoa > Mollusca > Bivalvia > Adapedonta > Hiatellidae > Cyrtodaria > Cyrtodaria siliqua. Next base: position 93,344 of record JAWPHD010005280.1, on the reverse strand, counting down.
AACTACTTGACGGATTTTCATGAAACTTCACACGAATGTTGCTCTTGATATCTTATTGATCCTAGCAAAATTTCAGGTCGGCCGGAAATTCAAGATGGCCGCCATGGCTAAAAATAGATTTTCAAAATACAAGTTTGTAGCGACTACTTCTTGAAAACTATAAGTGATATTGATATGGGACTTTTTCTAAAATGATCAGCATTACATGATGTTGGTCCTTGTCAAAAATCATTTTGATTCGATGTTAAACATGGCTGTCAGCGGCCATCTTTGTTTACATAGAATTATATAATGAAAACTTGTAGCGACTACTCCTCTGAAACTACTTGACGGATTTTCATGAACTTCACAGGAATGTTGCTCTTGATGTCTTATTGATCCTAGCAAAATTTCAGGTCGGCCGGGAATTCAAGATGGCTGCCGCGGCTAAAAATAAATTTTCAAAAAACAAGTTTGTAGCGACTACTTCCTGAAATCAAAATCAATCAGTAGAGCTTCAAGGTCATTGACCTCTTGTTAAAAAACAAGTTTGTAGCGACTACTTCTTGAAAACTCTAAGGGATATTGATATGGGACTTTTTCTAAAATGATCAGCATGACATGATGTTGGTACTTGTCGAAAATCGTTTTGATTCGACGTTAAACATGGCTGCCATCGGCCATCTTTGTTTACATAGAATTATATAATGAAAACTTGTAGCGACTACTCCTCTGAAACTACTTGACGGATTTTTATGAAACTTCACAGGAATGTTGCTCTTGATGTCTTATTGATCCTAGCAAAATTTCAGGTCGGCCGGAAATTCAAGATGGCCGCCACGGCTAAAAATAGATTTTTAAAAAATAAGTTTGTAGCGACTACTTCTTGAAAACTATAAGAGATATTGATATGGGACTTTTTCTAAAATGATCAGCATGACATGATGTTGGTCCTTGTCGAAAATCGTTAATGAAAACTTGTAGCGACTACTCCTCTGAAACTACTTTACGGATTTTCATGAAACTTCACAGGAATGTTGCTCTTGATGTCTTATTGATCCTAGCAAAATTTCAGGTCGGCCGGAAAATCAAGATGGCTACCACGTCTAAAAATAGATTTTTAAAAAATAAGTTTGTAGCGACTACTTCTTGAAAACTATAAGAGATATTGATATGGGAATTTTTTCTAAAATGATCAGCATGACATGATGGTTATCCGAGTCGAACATTATTTTGATTGGACTTTAAACATGGCTGCCAGTGGCCATCTTTGTTTACATAGAGTTATATAATGAAAACTTGTAGCGACTACTTCTCTGAAACTACTTGACGGATTTTCATGAAACTTCACACGAATGTTGCTCTTGATATCTTATTGATCCTAGCAAAATTTCAGGTCGGCCGGAAATTCAAGATGGCCGCCTTGGCTAAAAATAGATTTTCAAAATACAAGTTTGTAGCGACTACTTCTTGAAAACTATAAGTAATATTGATATGGCACTTTTTCTAAAATGATCAGCATGACATGATGTTGGTCCTTGTCAAAAATCGTTTTGATTCGATGTTAAACATGGCTGTCTGGGCCATCTTTGTTAGATAAGAGTTATATAATGAAAACTTGTAGCGACTACTCCTCTGAAACTACTTGACGGATTTTCATGAAACTTCACAGGAATGTTGCTCTTGATGTCTTATTGATCCTAGCAAAATTTCAGGTCGGCTGGAAATTCAAGATGGCCGCCACGGCTAAAAATATTTTTCAAAAAACAAGTTTGTAGCGACTACTTCCTGAAATCAAAACCAATCAGTAGAGCTTCAAGGTCATTGACCTCTTGTTTTCTGAAAAATGCCACTCTCTTCCTTGTGAACACTCTAGCACCTTCATTTATTATTTGATCTTTACCAAATTTGCACAGATTGTTAATATTAATGAAAGCTTGGACCGTTTCGAAAACCAGCCATATCGTATCAGTAACACCAGAGTTATGGCCCTTGTTTTTTCTGAAAAATACAATTTTCTGCATTGTGAACTCTAGCACCTTCATTTATCATTTGATCATTACCAAAGTTGCACAGACTGTTAATACCAACGAAAGCTTGGAGAAGTTTTGAAAACGAGCTAAAATGTGTCGGTAACGCCAGAGTTATGGCCCTTGTTTTTTTGAAAAATGCCATTTTCTGACTTGTGAACACTCTAGCACCTTCATTTATTATTCGATCTTTACCAAACTTGCACAGACTGTTAATATCAATGAAAGCTCAGTCAAGTTAGAAAACCAGCTAGATGGGGTAAGTAACACTGGAGTTACGGTCCTTGTTTTTTTCTGAAAAATGCCATTTTCTGCCTTGTGAACACTAGCACCTTCATTTATTATTTGATCTTACCAAATTTGCACAGATTGTTAATATTAATGAAAGCTTTGACAATTTCGAAAACCAGCCAGATCATATCTATAACACCAGAGTTATGGCCCTTGTTTTTTCTGAAAAATACAATTTTCTGCATTGTAAGCACTCTAGCACCTTCATTTATCATTTGATCATTACTAAAGTTGCACAGATTATTAATATTAACAAACGTACAGACTATTTTGAAAACCAGTTAGATCGGATTAGTTTCACCGGAGTTATGGCCCTTGATTTTCTGAAAATTTTCATATTTTGCCTTGTGAACACTTTAGCACCTTCATTTATTATTTCATCTTTACCAAACTTGCACAGATTGTTAATATTAATGAAAGCTCAGACGAGTTAGAAAACAAGCTAGATCCGATGAATCAGATGAGTAACACCAGAGTTATGGTCCTTGTTTTACTGAAAAATGCTATTTTCTTCCTTGTGACAGCTCTAGCACCTTCATTTATTATTTGATCTTTACCAAACTTGTACAGATTGTTTATATCAATGAAAGCATGGACAAGTTGTTTATATCAACGAAAGCACGGACAAGTTCGAAAACCAGTCGGATCGGATCAGTAACACCAGAGTTATGGCCCATGTTTTGCTGAAAAATACAATTTTTGCCTTTGTAAACACTCTAGCATCTTTATTTGTTTTTTGATATTGACCAAACTTGCACAGATTGTTAATATCAATGAAAGCTAGGAAAAATTCGAAAACCAGCCAAATTAAATCAGTAATACTGGAGTTATGGCTCTTGTTTTACTAATAAATGCCATTTTCTTTCTTTTGACAACTCTAGCACCTTCATTGAAAGCCCAGACAAATTCGAAAACCAGCCAGATCGGATCAGTAACATGGTCCTAGGTTTAGTTAAAAATGCTGTATTTTGCCTTGTTAAGACGATAGGGCCTTCATTTGGCCGGACTTCAATGAAAGTTTGCAGGGTTGATCAGTATCAAGTCAGTTGTATGTATCGTCACCGTGTTCCGGTTGAATGATTTTGGCAGAGTTATGGCCCCTTATAGGTTTTAATACACAAACTTTGTCTGGAATAGTTCTCCTGAAACTCGGACCGGATTTCAACGAAGCTTTGCAGGGATGATCAGTGCCAAGCCTGGTTGCGCATATCATCGTCATGTTCCAGTTAAATGATTTTTGACCGAGTTATGGCACGTTAAAGGTTTTAGTAAGCAACCGTTGTCTGGACTAGGGCCTAAATTAAAATATTGTTTGTTTGCAGTTTGCGACCGACCCACGGCAAATCCGCCGACCCAAACCTTTTTTTTTTTTTTTTTTTTTTTTCAAGTTTTTTTGTTTCTTTTTTCTTGCATGTTCTGTTAATATTTAACTAAACCCTTTTTAAAAAAAAACTCTATGGATAATACTAGTGAAGCACACGATATTTGCATTCCGTCGATGGGCATGTGTTAATAATAAAAATGGTTTAAAAAAAATATATATATCCCTACCTACCGACCCACCCCTAAAAGCCATGGGTCGGAAACTGCAAACAAACAATTTTTTAATGTTGGCCTAGTTCTCCTGAACCTCTTGCCGGATTTCAACGAAACTTTGCAGAGATGGTCAGTGCCAAGCCTAGTTGTGCATGTCATCATGTTCTGGTCGAATAATTTTTGACAGAGTTATGGCCCCTTATACACAAGCTTTATCTAGTTTTCCTGAACCCTTATCTGGATTTCGGTTAAAAAACTTGGCAGGAATGATCAGTACCAGGCCTAGTAGAATTTTGCGCATATTGATCTCGTGTTCCTCCACCACAGACTCCATATAGCCAGTTGAGCGATACAGGCCCAGGAGGGCCTATTGTTTCTATCAGGTATGGAACGACCTTACCTTGTTAGTATTATTTTTTTGGATTTTAAATAAGTCGACGCTTGTTAAAAGTTAAAACAGAAGAGCTATATTCATATACATAAGTATTGACGCAATATTTTATAACCAACGGCTACTGTGTGAACCTAACACAACCTATATTATATTATGTTGATGAATTACAAATCGAAGCATCTTCAATTCACAACATGTACCATAACAAAATACAATTTTAAATATAAATATATTTTACAGCTAAAAGAGTCTAAGTTTCGTTTGACAACCAAAATTACGGACCATCATCAACAAACAATACGGTTAGTGAAGCCCCTCATTCAGAAGAAGATGTCCGAGATATACAGTGAGTGCGCCTCATACACTGGTCAAGGCTCGTTTATGCGTATGAAGGAACGGATGGCCAAGGGGATTGATACACGCAAAGGAACCATGTTTGATGAGGTGAAAGACGATGTTATGCTACACTTAAAGGTCTTACAAGTAAGTCATGTTTGAAGTCAATTAGTAATTGTATCATTCTTTTAGGGTTGATTGTATGAAAGGTATGAGAAGAGCTTTTGTAGTTATCAAGGCGGCAACCTTAGCGACAAATATTATGCTTACAATTTCTATGGATAAACAGTTCGGCAGAATATAATGAGCTTGACACAGTCAACTGGTGATTAACACATCGGTTTTGACTCACGTTGAGGGCGTTGTGTACTCTGTGATTTTTGTCTATTATCTTCAAAATAAGTTTTCTGACTACGATGATCGTCACACACACTTTAAAAAAAAATCAAACATAAAGATATGGCCGTTTTTTACCTTGTATAGTACACAGTTTTTTTACTTCTTTTAAGGTTTGCGAAAGGGGAGTGCGTACATTACAATGAAACAATACAATAAGCTTTTTTTCCTGCACTTTCATGCAGAAAATCGATGTCAGACTGGTGAAAATCGCCGATAAAAACATCGGGAACAAAATTCGGCCCTTGTTAGCTCTACTGGCCTGCTTATGCGATCACTTTTTGTCCGTCGTCCGTCCGTCTGTCTGTCTGTCCGTCTGTTAGCAATTTTATAAAATCGATATCTCCTCTGAAACCGTTCAGGACCCCTCTCAGATTTGTGTTTTTCGCAGCCGCCAGTCATCCAAGATGGCCACAATGGCTAAAACTAGGTCAAATTTTAGGAAATTTCAAACGACATCTCCGAAACCACTTATTCCATTCTACTGAAATATCATATACATTTTCCTTGGGTCGGCCTCTATCAAGTTTGTGTTTTTCGTTATTGTCAAATAATAGAAATGGCCGCCACGGCGACCCAAAGTTTACATAGAGTTATATAGGAAAAGGTTAAAAATTACATCTTCTCTGAAACCGCCTGAAAGATTTTGATGAAACTTAAGCACAATGATATTTGGGATAGTCCCTCTCAGATTTGTGTTTTTCGCGGCCGCCAGTCATCCAAGATGGCCGTCATGGCTAACACTAGGACAAATTTAAGTAAATTTCAAACATCTCCTCCGAAACCACTTATTCCATCCTTGTGAAATATCATATACATGTTCCTTGGGTTGGCCTCTATGAAGTTTGTGTTTTTCGTTATCGTCGAATAATCAAAATGGCCGCCACGGCGACCCAAAGTTTACATAGAGTTATATAGGAAAAGGTTAAAAATTACATCTTCTCTGAAACCGCCTGAAAGATTTTGATGAAACTTAAGCACAATGATATTTGGGATAGTCCCTCTCAGATTTGTGTTTTTTCGCGGCCGCCATCTTCTCTGAAACAGCTTGAAGGATTTTGATGAAACTTAAATCACAATGATCTTTGGGATAGTCCCTCTCAGATTTGTGTTTTTTGCTTCTGCCTGTCATCCAAGATGGCCGCCATGGCTAAAACTAGGTTACATTTAAGGAAATTTCAAACAACATCTCCAAAATCAATTATTCCATTCTTGTGAAATATCATATACATGTTCCTTGGGTTGGCCTCTATCAAGTTTGTCTTTTCGTTTTCGTCTAATAATCAAAATGGCCACTACGGCGACCCAATGTTTACATAGAGTTATATAGGAAAAGGTTAAAAATGACATCTTCTCTGAAACCTCTTGAAGGATTTTGCTGAAACTTAATCACCATGATATTTGGGAAAGTCCCTCTCAGATTTATGTTTTTTGCGGCCGCCAGTCGTCCAAGATGGTCGCCATGTCTAAAATTAGGTCAAATTTAAGGAAATTTCAAACAACATCTCCTCCGAAACCACGTATTGCATTCTTGTGAAATATCATAAACCTGTTCCTTGGGTTAGCCTCTATCAAGTTTGTGTTTTTCGTTATCGTCGAATAATCAAAATGGCCGCCACAGCGACCCAAAGTTTACATAGAGTTATATAGGAAAAGGTTAAAAATGACATCTTCTCTGAAACCTCTTGAAGGATTTTGATGAAACTTAATCACCATGATATTTGGGATAGTCCCTCTCAGATTTATGTTTTTTGCGGCCGCCAATCGTCCAAGATGGTCGTCACGTCTGAAACTTAATCACAATGATCTTTGGGTTAGTCCCCCTCATATTTGGGGCCTCCAGTCATCCATGATGGCCACCATGGCTAAACTTAGGTCAAATTTAAGGACATTTATCAAACGACATATTACCACTTATTCCATTCTAGTTAAATATCATATGCATGTTCCTGTTGTTGGCCTCTATCAAGTTGGTGTTTTTCGTTGTCGTCAAATATTCAGAATGGCAGCCTCGATAACCCAAAGTTTACATAGAGTTATATATAGGAAACATGTTTCTTGGGTTGGCCTCTATCATTTTTATGTTTTTGAATCACATCATACAAGTAGAGCGTCTACATGCCCTCTTGGGCCTCTTGTTTTGTTATTTATATCAGCTGACTTGATATCACGTGATTTCAATGAATTAGACTGGTACAAGTAGTATTGTACAATTCTATTCATATGTTAAATGCACCAGACGACACTTGCAGACGACAGTAAAAGCGATGATGGCGACATGAATAAAGTGTCAACATCTATTATAATAAATACTTGCATATTTGTTGCAGAATTTCAATAAAGGATGATCATGTTTTCCCTTTGTTTTGCTGTTATCCACTAAAATTATAATTTCACACATTTTGCAAACTTCAGAAATAGCTACAGTACAGACACACTTTAAACACGGGTAGAGTGGGTTATTCTATTTCTATAATCCTTTGAAGTTGACTTTTGAGGATGGGTTAGTCTTTTGATTTAACCGACAAATACGCAGTAAAATGTGTAGGTCTCTGACAGATAATGGAATGGACCACTCTCGCTCAATAGCGACAATCTGTAACACCTAAATTAAAAATGGTTTCGCCTGGTTAAAAGATTGCCTCAGCTAGCGTGTATGCATGACCGATGATTACACAGTTTATTTATGGCATGGTCAGTTCTTTGTGTAATTCCTAGGTTTTCAGCAGGGTTTGGAATTAACGGGAGATTGATAGACAATTGTTTTAAGATAGTTGTTGTACCGTATTATTCTGCTTTAATTATCGTGATGCAATTAGAGATTTGGCAGGTTACAATGAAAAATAACTATAAACATATACAAGGTGCAAGCTTTGTAACACTGCCATCATTTGAAATACCCTTCTTGTGTTGAATGGATACGTCAAGTATATGTTGTGTTTAGCAGGTTCAAATGTCAAGGTCACCATTACCTTGAAATACAACTCACTTTCTTCACTATATGTCTAGTAGTATTGTTTCACTCATTATCCTATAACTTCATGTGTGTATCTTTGTTTAATGCATATTGGAGTCAGTAGGTCAAAGGTCAGTATCACCATGACTCTGTGTTGACTAGAAAATGTGACCATGGGACACGGATGCCCCGCACAGCAGTTGTGCTGTCGGTCACATAAAAAATTAAATATTGTGTGTCAAGTACGATTCAGTGCCATTCTCACTGAACTTCTTTTAATAAGAACATGTTGCAACTTGTAAATGATAGTTTTCATGAAATTTTAAAGCTGTATAGCTGCTAATGTGTGAGAAATTGACTTAATAAGCAGCTGTTAAGTGAGAAATCAACTAAATTAACACTGTATGACACGCAGGTCAGGATCAAGAACATATAAGTGTTGTTTAAAAACTGTTCAGCTTTTGGTATCTGAGTAATGGATATAATAAAACACTAGAAAACAAAACCTAATAAACAATGTGAAAACAGTAGGTCAAGGTCATTTATATTGACCTACTTAAATTGACCTACTTTAAGTAGGTATATACAGATTTTATATAGATGTATGTATAAAGTTGTTTGAAGCTGTATTGCTATTGGAGTCTGAGAAATGGAAATAAAAAACTAATGTTACAAAAAGTAATGTAAATTTTCAATGTCAATAAACAAATTTATAAAAGTAGGTCAATATTATTCATAATGACCTACTTTTCATTGGAACATACCACCGTCATGTACATGTAAGCATGTACTCTAGCGCATCTTGGTGTTGTAACCAAAAAACCCTAAGTAATGTAAAAGTATTATATTAATACAAAAAGTGTGAACAGTAGGTCAAGGTTATTCTTACTGACCCACCACTTTTCATATAAAAATTGATGCCAGCACACGCATGTAAGTGCGCGTAAAGTTTAAAAAGCTGTATTACTTTTGGTATCAGAGATGGGACATAATAAACATAATATAAACAACTTGAATGAAAAATCGCTGCCATGTTATAAACATGTGCTGAATTTAAAATACGTTAAAAAATCGTTAATTTGGTATAACTAAATTAGCAAATATATCTTCATTTTACCCTAATTGGTATTTTACTTGTAATATTTCGTACAATAACATCATGGTACCACCATATAATGTAGATTTGGTGACGATTTGGGAGATTAGGGGTAGATTTGGTGTAGATTTGGATGGATTTGATGGAAATAGGTAGATTTGGGTGTTTCGTGACACCCTAAGTGTGAAATGTAAAAGCTGTATGACTTCTGGTATCAGAGTAGTGGGACATGATAAAAAAAACTTGAATGTAAAACATAATTGTAAATTAACAATCAAGATCGTGCGACATTGTAATGAAAAGATGTTTCCGCGTGTTATTTTAGTGGTTATTTTTTTTATCAAAAAACCCCTAACATTGATAGGGATTGACACTTGGTACTTTTAGAATAATTATGTAATGAAACGTAATGATTGGGTGTTTTCCAATGAATTTAAAATACCTAAGGCATCTGGTGTTGAAGAAATGGACTGAACAAAAAGATTTAATGTAAAAATATTTAATTTAAAAATGTCATATAGCTGTAAGTGTGCGGTTACACGAAACACCCAAATCTACCTAATTCCACCAAATCCACCCAAATCTACACCAAATCAGGGAGTAAGTATACAGGGAGGAGACACGGACTGTTATGCCATTTTATGTTGTCACGAGTGTGTTTCACTATTGCGTGAAAATAACTACTTCAGGTTGTTGTGCGTGTGTGTGAAAAACAGCAAATTCTTATAAATTATTACACTTGCAAACTCAATAAAGGTGCGAAATGTAAACATAAGTATTATTTATTCACATTATGTCCTCTGATACAGAGCGTGTATTTGTTTGCATGTCTAAAAGCGCATTTTACCAGACGGTTTCGTGTAATGAAGATGACGCCACTCGTCGCCAAATAGAAAGTGGTGACGGTGTATAGCTATTGCAAACGAGATACGAGACTACAGGTTATATTAGGCATTAATAATAACAAAAAGCTAATAGAAGACATATTTATCTTTGTCAAGAAGGTAATATCATGGTGCCTAAAAAGTGGTGATGAAAATGCCTCTTTTGAGATATCAGCTGAAATTTTAAATTTTTCAAATTAAAAATGGTGTAGAGCTATTGCAATCGAGATACGAAGTACGGGTTATATTAGGCATTAATAATAACAAAAAGTGAATAGTAGACATATTTATCTTTGTCATGAAGGTAATTTCGTGATGTTGATTATAACAGAAAACCGTAAAAAAGAGGCTGTAAAAACTGCCTATTTTGAGATGTTGGCTGAAATTGTAACTTTTCAAATGTAACGCGCTTACGATCTATTTACCAGTATCGATAAAATAGTAAATGGCGGCGTTCTAGCGCGACAACATAAATCGATAAACTAGAGTGTTTATGAACCCATGTCTCCTCCCTGTATATTTACTTTCTGACCAAATCTACCCCTAAATCTACCAAATCCACACCAAATCTACCTTATATGGTGTTACATCAATGTTGTAGTAACAAATATCACAAAAAAAAAAATCAGGAAAAAAGGATGTAGTTTTTAATTTATTTGTTATGTATGTTGTTATCACGATTTGTAAAAACAATGAAAAAATCGTTAATTTGGTATAACTAAATTAGCAAATATATCTTCATTTTACCCAAATTAGTATTTTACTTGTAATATTTCGTACAATAACATCATTGTACCACCATATAATGTAGATTTGGTGACGATTTGGGGGATTAGGGGTAGATTTGGTGTAGATTTGGACGGATTTGATGGAAATAGGTAGATTTGGGTGTTTCGTGACACCCTAAGTGTGTGTGTGTGAAATGTAAAAGCTGTATGACTTCTGGTATCAGAGTAGTGGGACATGATAAAAAAACTTGAATGTAAAACATAATTGTAAATTAACAATCAAGATCGTGCGACATTGTAATGAAAAGATGTTTCCGCGTGTTATTTTAGTGGTTATTTTTTTTATCAAAAACCCCTAACATTGATAAGGATTGAAACTTGGTACTTTTAGAATAATTATGTAATGAAACGTATCGATTGGGTGTTTTCCTGTTAGAGCTTATTGTACGTAGGCTTTACATTATTTTAGCGGAAATCCTGATTTAGAAGACCTTGAATCCGCAATAAAACCAAACCGCTCGACTAAAGATGTCTTTACTGTATTTACAGTACGTATTGGAGGTCTTAAAAAGTGTCCTTAAAACATGCATATCCTTTATTTGGTTAATATGTAAAGCGCTGTGAACGGACACACATCTGTTTCAAAGAATGTGTATTTTAGTAGTACTATATTCTTTTTAGAAACGGATAGAAGATCATATACAGGAAGCGTGTGACTCATTGCGTAAGAGCATCAATGTTGCTTTTGAACCATTTTGGGAAACGCAAGACATTTGTGAAAAGCCGGATTTCCTAAAAAGTAAGTATATTTAATAAAAGTGTGTTGTATTCAATTTCCAAAGTCATATATATGAGCGTTAACATGGCAAAATATCTGTTGGACCAGTCGGACCAGTAACAGAGGAGTTATGGCTCTTGATTTAGTTAAAAATGCTATATTTTGCCTTGTTAATACGGTAGGGCCTTCATTTTTCATCTGATCTTTACCAAACTTTAACAGATTTTTTAGTTATGGCCCTTGATTTAGTTCAAAAGCTGTTTTTTGCCAGAAACTTCCAAGAAACCGTAAAATGGCAGTCACTCGCTTCATTGATGTTATAAGAGCCATGTTAGCAAGTAGAGCGTCCACAGGCCCTCTTGGGCCTCTTGTTTATGAATGGATCTTAGGATTTTGGTAATGACAAATAGTACTAAGTTGTATTACTTGCGTATTTGTAGCTTTGGTGTTACATTCTACTGCATGTAATGCATGATACGGTCTGGTGCTGGCCGAGACTACATTGTAAGTGACCTGGTTTTACGTCAGTTAAAATAGGGTGTTTATATTTGACATAGTGATAAATTATAAGAACATGTGCATGACAGTGAAGTGCAGATATGTGTGATCGGTCTCCCGTCGACTTTGCTCTAGTTCATGCCGCGATCAGTTATCAAAATGTCCAAAGAAAGCTCAAGCTAAAGGAAGGAATCTGAAAACGACATCTGCCCTCAATTCACTTTGCATGCAGCTATTAATGTTTAATTATTTTGTCGAAAATCATAATGGCATTTGAGATATTGGTATTAACATGTCGCCAATTGTCAATCATTTATCCATTTCAACCAATCAAATCAGAACGATACCTCCGACAAACAACAGCACGTGTATAAAGCACATGCAACTATGTTATATAAACTATTGTCTATATACTCCGACATTAACAATAGGGCGAAGATATCTAAGTACTGGCAACATGTCAATTGAACACAGACATGCACACCCTTGTTAGGCGATGCTCTTGTTATCAAATGTTTTTGGTTTGTTTCAAACATATTCAGGCGATAGGCATATGCGCAGACTTTCAGGCACTGATCAATTGTTTTGAAAAGTATGTATTTCACCTGTATTTTTACAACAATTGTACTTGAATATAGATAGAAATAAGAGAGATAACAATGTGATTTGTATACTTGTGATTCAGCTGTAAGAGACGTATGTTCAACAGTAAGACGGATATATGAAGGAGCTGGATTAGAAAACACAGAGGAAGGACAATCCAATGAAGCTGCGCCAACTTTTGCAGATATGTCTGAGCATAGTCCTTTACCGCTGTTTAAGCAAGAACACGATTCTGGTAATAAAGTCATACCATTGAATATATGGGTTTATAATCGTAAAGCATTTATAAGTTTTTACTCCTAGTTCATTCGAGGTTCTGACGTATATCACAATGATTTTGGAATGATATACTTAGCTCCAATCATACAATGTTCTAATATATATGTTGTGATATTGTTGTACATGATGTCAGGTGAGCGCATTGATGCCTCTGCGATTTTAAAGTAACTTGGTATTTTTATACCCCGGCAAGCAAAGTAAATTTTGCATGGCTCGCTCAATGTCATGCAGAGTTATTGCCCTTGGAATTAGTAAATTGGCTCTATTTAGCGAACTATTTCTACAGTTTTCAAGATATTGAATTAAAACTTTGTATACATGATTTACATCAAGTGTAGATGTGCGTGACATAAATTTAATGCCGAAAATTTAATCAAATGCAGAGGTATTGCCCCTGAACTTAGTAAAATTACTGTATTGCAATCTTGTAGAGCGAACTACTTCTACAGTTTTCAATATATTGTATTGAAACTTTGTATAAATGATTGAAATCAAGTGTAGATATGCTTGACATGTATTTCATGCAGCCTGTTCAATGCCATGCAGAGTTATTGCCCTTGGACTTAGTAAAATGATATATTTTGCATATAAGCAATCGTGTGGAAGTGAACTACTTCTACAGTTTTTAGCTCGACTAATTGAAGAATAAGAGCTTATGTAATCACCCCGGGGTCGGCGTCGGCATCGGCGTTCCACATCAAGGTTTGCATGTAAGCTGTGTTTACAAGTCTATATCTCTTACATTTCTTATCCTAGCACAACCAAATTTTGGCCATGGGCTTCCTTATAGCATTATCTTAAGGGCTGCGTAAGCAATTTTGGTTCCTGTAACCCATGGGCTCCCAAATTATGATAGCCCATAAAATGTGTTCCATTTCACATCAAATTTTGCGTGTAAGCTGTGTTTACAAGTCTATATCTCTTACAATTCTTACACTAGCACAACCAAATTTGGCCATGGGCTTCCTTATAGCATTATCTTTAGGGCTGCATAAGCAATTTTGGTTCCTGTAACCCATGGGCTCCCATGGAACCCAAATTATGATAGCCCATAAATGTGTTCCATTTCACATCAAATTTTGCGTGTAAGCTGTGTTTACAAGTCTATATCTCTAACAATTCTTACCCTAGCACAACCAAATTTGGCCATTAGCTTCCTTATAGCATTATCTTAAGGGCTGCTTAAGTAATTTTGGTTCCTGTAACCCCTGGGGTCCCATGGAACCCAAATTCTGATAGCCCTTAAAATGTGTCTGTTTCCCAAAAAGTTTTGCGTGTAAGCTGTGTTTACAGGTCTATATCTCTTACATTTCTTGTCCTAGCTAAACTAAATTTTGAAATTGGTTTCCTTATAGTATGTTGTAAAGGGTTGGATAAGTAATTTTGTCTTCTGCAAATTCTGGGCTCCCATGGAACCCAAATTGTGATGGCCCATAAAGTGCAATAAAGGCAGATCTAGGTTTGCATGTTAGCATGTATATATCTATAATTAGCTCGACTATTCGAAGAATAAGAGAGCTTATGTAATCACCCCGGCGTTGGCGTCGGCGACGTGCGTCCCACATCAAGGTTTGCGTGTAAGCTGTGTTTACAAGTCTATATCTCTTACATTTCTTATCCTACCTCAACCAAAATTGTTCATGGGCTTCCTTGTAGCATTATCTTATGGGCTGCATAAGCAATTTTGGTTCCTGTAACCCATGGGCTCCCATGGAACGCAAATTATGCTAATGTGTTCCATTTCACATCAAATTTTGCGTGTAAGCTGTGTTTACAAGTCTATATCTCTTACAATTCTTAACCTAGCAAACCCAATTCGCCATTAGCTTCCTTATAGCATTATCGTAAGGGCTGCTTAAGTAATTTGGTTCCTGTAACCCCTGGGCTCCCATGGAACCCAAATTCTGATAGCCTTAAAATATGTCTGTTTCACATCAAATTTTGCGTGTAAGCTGTGTTTACAGGTCTATATCTCTTACATTTTTTGTCCTAGCTGAACTAAATTTTGGAATTGGTTCCCTTATAGTATGTTGTAAAGGGTTGGATAAGTAATTTTGTCTTCTGGAAATCCTGGGCTCCCATGGAACCCAAATTGTGATGGCTCATAAAATGTGCAATAAATGCAGATCTAGGTTTGCATGTAAGCATGTATATATCTGTAATTTTGGTTTGGGATTTGTTATAGCATTATGCATCTTAATACTTCACCCATATTGGGTCATGGCATCCCTCCTTCCCCCCCCCCCCCCCCCTCCCCCCCCCTACCCCCGCCCCCACTCCCTCCACACCTTTTTTTTATTTATTTATTTTTTATTTATTTTTACATATTTCTGTGTTGTTTTAGTCAATTCTTACACCCCATCACCTCCCCCCCACCCCACCCCGCCCCAGACTTGAAACTTTTTATCTTTTTTTTTTTACATATTTCTGTGAGCTTTTGTCAATTCTTACACATATATGTTGCAACCTTCCCCGCACCCCCCCCCCCCCCCCCCCCCGCCTCTCACCCCATTACCCCACCCATCACACCCCACACTTGAATTTTTTTTTTTTTAAATATTTCTGTGTTCATTGTTTCAGTCAATTCTTACACATATATGTTGCAACCCTCCCTGCCCCCACCACCCACCCCCCTGCCTCTCACCCCATCACCCCCCCCCCACCCGCACCCCGCCTCAGACTTGAAACTTTTTTCTTTTTTTTTTACCTATTTCTGTGTTGCTTTTGTCAGTTCTTACAAATATATGTTGCAACCCTCCCTGCATCCCCCCTACCCCCCAACGCCTCTCACCCCATCACCCCACCCACCATGCCCCACACTTTTTTTTTTTTTTTTTTTACATATTTCTTTGTTGTTTTAGTCAATTCTTACACACATATGTTGCCCCCCCCCCCCCCCCCCCCCCCCCCCCAAACCCCTAACGCACTCCGGCCTCTCCCCCAGCTCTCCCCCACATCCCAACCCCACTTGAAACTTTTTTTTTTACATATTTCTGTGTTGCTTTTGTCAATTCTTACACATATATGTTGCCCCCTACTCGCCCCCGACCCCCCCGACCCCCCCCCCCCCCCCCCCCCCCCCCCCCCCATTGTTTCTGATGGTATATACTAGCTATAAATTTATTATTCTCCGAAAAATCGAATAGTCGAGCTGCGCTGTTCTCCGACAGCTCTTGTTTTGGTTTGGGATTTCTTATAGCATTATGCATCTCATTCATACTTCACCGATATAGGGGCATGGGCTCCCTCCTCCCCCCCCCCCCCCCCCCCCACCACCCGCCCCCACTCCCACTCCCACCCTCCTCCACACTTTTTTTTGTTTTTTACTTTTTTTTTTATATATTTCTCTGTTGTTTTAGTCAATTCTTACACATATATGTTGCCCCCCTCCCCCCCCACCCCCCCCGCCTCTCACCCCCCCCCACCCAAATGAAACTATTTTCTATTTTTTTATACATATTTCTGTGTTGTTTTAGTCAATTCTTACACATATGTTTCCCCCCTCCCCCCCACCCCCACTTGAAACTCTATTTTTTTTACATATTTCTGTGTTGGTTTCGTCAATTCTTACACATGTTGCCCCCTCACCCCCCCCCACTCCCCTCCCCCGCCACTCCCAACCCCCCGCCCCCACCACACACACCGAAGTAGATTTTTTTGATATTTTACGTATTTCTGTGTTTTTTGGTCAATTCTTACACATAGAGCTTCTTACAAATATGTTGATCCCTCCCCCCCCCCCCCCCCCCCCCCCCCACACACACCCCAACTGCTTCTCCTCGCCCTCCCCCCACTCCCACACACACACACACTCGAAACGTTTTGTTTTTTACATATTTCTGTGTTGTTTTGGTCAATTCTTACATAGCTTCTTACACATATATGTTGCCCTCCCCACCCCCACGCCTCTCCCCCATCCCCACTTAAACTGATTTTTAATTATTTTTTTTACATACTTTTGTGTTGTTTTGGTGAATTCTTACATAGCTTCTAACACATATATGTTGCCCTCACCACCCCCACTCCCCCCCACCACCCACCCCTGCCTCTCCCCACTCCCACCCCGCACCCCACTCAAAAACTCGATTTTTTTTATTTTTTTTATTTTTTTTACATATTTCTGTGTAGTTTTGGTCAATTCTTACACATAGTTATGTTGTGCCCCCAACCCCACCCCACATTGTTGTATCCTTGTTTTCTGATGGTATATTACTAGCTATATAATTTATTATTCTCTGAAAAATCGAATAGTTGAGCTGCGCTGTTTTCCGACAGCTCTTGTTAAGGTATTGAATTGAAACTTTGTATACTTGATCCGTATCAAGTGCAGATGTGCGTAACATAAATTTCGTGCCGAGAATTTAATGACATGTAGAGTTATTGCCCTTGTTTCAGAAAAAGCAGTGTTGCGGGGCTATTACTCACATTCAGTGATAGTTCTAGTTGTTTTCTAAAATTATTTGAATGTCGAGATGTGCTGTTCTACGACAGTACTGGACAGCACTTATTTCATTCAGCAAACTACTCATTAGGTGAAAAGTTTTTCAGTGTGTTTTACCAAACATTATGATATCAACATTCTAGCATAATTTATAAAGGCATCATTACAATCAATGCACATGCTATATAGAAACACACATATAAATGTTTGTATTCTACATATCGCATAATACATATTCGTATTCAGATATACCAAAATAAATCTAATCATTATATAAGATCGGACAGTATTTTATTTGATAGTATAGTTTTTTGTCTCGCCTTTTCGAATAAAAAAAGAGACATAGGTGTTGCTTTAACCGGCGGCGGCAACATTCAAGTTTTGCGTTTAGGTCATTTTCTCACAAACTGTATGCACTAGACCTTTCAAACTTTGCTTATAGTTGAACATGGGTGGTACATCGCAACGTGACAAAGCAAATGTGGAAGTGACCTTGACCCTCCAAGCAAAGGGCAGATAACTTACTAAATTTTAAGGTTCAACTTTTGCGTTTAGGTCACTTTCACAAACTGTATGAACTAGACCTTTCAAACTTTGCTTATAGTTGTATCTTGGGTGGTACATGGCAACGTGACAAAGCAAATGTGGAAGTGACCTTGACCCTCCAAGCAAAGGGCAGATAACTTAATAATTTTTAGGTTCAACTTTTGCGTTTAGGTCACTTTTTCACAAACTGTATGCACTAAGACCTTTCAAACTTTGCTTATAGTTGTATCTTGAGTGGTACATTGCAACGTGACAAAGCAAATGTGGATGTGACCTTCACCATCCAAGCAAAGGGCAGATAACTTTAACTGTTACATTTACATCACTTTCTCATGAACTAGAATTATGCACTAGATGTTTTAAACCTAATTTATAGCTTAATCTTTGGAAGAAAACATATTCTATTTTGACATAGTTGTGTCTTCGGTAGTGCATCTTTTTGTTGGATGCCTGGATTTCATCTATGACCTTGACCTACTTTTTGGATCTGATGATTTTTAGCTCTACTGGCCAAGGCCTTCATTTTTCATCCGATCTTTACCAGATTGTTAATATCAATGAAAGCTCGCACAAGTTTGAAAACCAGCCAGATCGGACCATTACAGCGGAGTTATGGCCCTCGATTTAGTTAAAAATGCTATATTTTGCCTCGTTAATACAAATACGATAGGGCTTTTATTTTTTCATCTGATCTTTACCAAACTTTACCAGATGTTTTGGCTTTTTTTTTACCTTATTTGGTGTTAATGCAGTGTTAGCAGGAAGCATTGCTGTGCCTATTGCATTTTTTACCGGTTCATTGATTTTTGATGGAGTTACGGCCCCTTGACATTTTTTTTTTTTTTTTTTTTTGTCGGCGCTACTCCTCCTAAACGCCTTGTTGGATATCATTCAAACTTGGCAGGAAGCATTGGTAAGATGTCTTGTTGTGCATATCGCACTTTTGTTCCAGTTTGCTGATTTATGATGGAGTTATGGCACTTTGACATTTTTACTTTAAATTTCTTGTTGAAGCTACTCCTAAACGGCTTGTTGGATTTCTACAAAATTTGGCAGGAAGCCTCAGTATGATGTCTAGTTGTACAAAGCATGGTATATCAATGAAATTTTGGACAAGTTCGAAAACCAGCTAAATCTAGTTAGTAACGACAGGTTATGGCCCTTGATTTGTTGAAAAATGCTATATTGTATTTTCCTTTGTTAAATATGTAGTTACTTCATTTTTTTATCCGATCTTTAC
This sequence comes from Cyrtodaria siliqua, assembly GCA_037043455.1. Lineage (NCBI taxonomy): Eukaryota > Metazoa > Mollusca > Bivalvia > Adapedonta > Hiatellidae > Cyrtodaria > Cyrtodaria siliqua. The sequence goes on along the minus strand of JAWPHD010005280.1, from coordinate 74,333 downwards.
CATATTTGTTTAGAATGTTAATATACCACCCCTACCCCCACCCATTTTATGAAACATTCATAGAAGAAAGTGGGACAAATAAAAAATGCCCATGCCAGACTAGACACAGCAGACTTATTGTCCATGATTACTAGGTGAGTGATCTAAGGCCATCCTATCCCTGTTGTTTTTGCAATGTTTTAAAAAAACTACTGATGGGACTTTTTATGTCGACAACCCTTGATATAAGAGCCGTTTTAAGCCAGTAGAGCATCCACAGGCCCTCTTGGGCCTCTTGTTTTTAATAAAATGGCATTTTGTTTTTAAACAATGCTCTTAAATGTCATCTCAGCAAACGGCAAACTCGATTGTTTTTAGTTACTAAAAATGTTTACAAACTTTCATTTAAGCATCATTGACCTTTTTATTTTTAAGTCCAGCCCCCGTTAGGCGAAACATGTGAATCCACGGATTTCTTGTTTTAATAAAATGTCTTGTCCAGGGCTTCTAAAATTTTAAATGCAAATCGGTCCAGGTTTTTAACTGCCGTAAGAATCGCGCTTATTTTGAAAAAATCACTAAAATCGCCGTACCCCACCCACCATGTCAGCTGCACCATGAATTTTTTCCGTTAAGTCATTGATATAGAGAACTATTTAAAATGTATGTTTGTATTATATTTGTATTATTTCTAACTTACTTTATCACAATTTGTACATTTTAATGACTGACATCATGTCTTCGCTTTACTGAATGAATAATTTGCACTCAATATTAAAATTGTTGATCATTTGAGGAATTGAACCAGAAGTGTCTAATAAACCGGGTAGGTATAAAACGCGGACTAACTCGCGCGGACTAGCGGATTATATACGATTTTACATAAATTTGAGTAATATCGTTTTTCATCAATTAGCTTAATACCAAATGTTACGACTTACGCAAACAATTTCGGTCCGACTTAAAAAAAAAACGGTGTCAGGTTTGATCACTTTCCTTAATATTATACTTAAAGTTATTGTAAAAAAAAAATCAAACAAACAATTAACACATCTCGGTATTTTAATGACGCAAACAAATTTCAGGCCCAGCTTTGGCCACTTAAAAAAACAAACCGACACAAGCAAACAGGCCAACACCTTACGACTAACGGTATATCAAAGAAATCACAGACGGTAACACTCGCTTCGGTGAACCGACAGAACGCGTGATATACTTTCACTGATCACACATCAAAGGCGTGCTACATGGCTATAGACTCTGCCGGAAAACTCCCTACTATCGGTAATGGTTTAGTCCAAATTGACCAAATTGACCTACTTTCGCACAGCGAGTGACAAACAATCGTGTTATGGATCAAAGAATATTGCCGCAAGGCATATTTTAAGGAGTGTATAAGGTAATTGTTGATTTTTTAACGACCGATAGATAAAATATCTGGGACCGATTTTAACAGAGATTTTGAAAAGAAAATCGGTCCAGAGAAACAGAATTCGGTCTGGGGACCGACAAACCGGCGATTTTAGAAGCCCTGGTCTTGTCTACTATCAGTTCCACTATAACTTTTCTTCTTGAACTTGTTTATAGATGATGGAGTGATGAAATCCAAAAAAAGAAAAGTCGACACGGATTTGCCCGACGGCAGTAGTGAGAAGAAAGGTATCTTATATGCTTACACTTAACAAAATGTCTACAGTTTATAGTAAAACACACTTTCCCTTAGCCCCGTCCGTCGGATGGGGACGTAAACCGGGCGGTCCTGTGTATCGGTCTATCCACGGAGCACGTTAAAGAACCATAGGAATCTATTCGATAATAAGAGTAGGGCAGGTTCCCGGATTCCTATGTATCCTTCCCCTCTCTGGGGCGGCACTAAATAACCTATACTGTGTTGATGAGCCATTAAACAACATTTAATTCAATTATAGTCAAACATTATGATTATATACCCAGATACTTTCATAATTAGCACCTTGCCGCTAATATAATATTTTCGGCGCCATATTATGCTAGTAGCCGGGATAAGACTACATTTTGTATAGCATGCCGACATGTAAACACGCCATATATCTACTCAGAAATGAGCATTCACATGAGTTGAAGTCAGGTTTTACAAAAAATATATTTAATACACATTAGTGATACAAGACAATGACTTTTTTTTCACATTTCAAATTCCATGACAGTTTTAGCTCAAAATCTGTTACCAGATATCGCTAGCCTCTAGATCTGGATGTCCGGTACCGCATGTGAGACACGTCATTGTGTCAAAACATAACTTAAAAAATATCAAACATTTTATAGTCCGCCATTTTGGTGTATCCAAACTTCCACACACCAAAATGGCGGACAATTCCTTCTTTTCAAAAAACACGTAAACGTTCGGTAAACCTCTTCTATATAACGATTAAAACCTTGTATATTTGCGTAAAAAAATGCGAGACTGGTTCGCTAATTTCCGTAAATCATCAAAACAATTGTAGACTAATGAATATACCGTGGACTACGTATCTGTCAAGAAAACAGGTTTTATAAAGTTTTAGATAATTGACAACACAAATGACTTCACGGTTTAGCATAAATTAATCGACTTCACGGATTAGCATAATTTAAAAATTCATACATTCTTACAAACTGTTTTTTTGACCCAAAACCCTTTCGCTTACCTGTTGTGAAATAATAGTTTTCGTGATAAAAACGGGGAATATGCATGAATTTTGTTCATAATATGCGCAAAATTAAAGTACGCTTCAAGGATTAGCAAATTTGTTCTGGTACATTTTCAGAATTTTTCCAAAGTGTTTTACAAAAGTACCAACTTTCACAAAAAAAGAATATCAGTCGAGGGTAGCGTACATTTTTTGTGTTCGAATGCGCTTTCTTTGGTAGAGAAATAAAAAATCTTATAGCACTCTGAAGCTTTCAATGTGGGTAAATGTTTACACTTTTTTTCTTCAAGAATTAGCAATAAGACATCATAGGTCATGTGTCACCATGCTTATAGTGCTGCCGCCACACTGGAATAAAACATCGTAACACGTGACATGATACCCCACCCAGTCACATTATACTGACACCGGGCCGACCAGTCATAGAACTACCCTTTATATGCTGAGCACCAAGCAAGTCACCTATAGTCACCCTTTAAGGTGGAGCATAGAGCTCACTGCTTCAGGGGCTGGCGTGGCGCAGTCGGTAGCGCGGCGGATTTGTTACTGGAGGCCCCAGGTTCAATCCTTCGTGGTGCCACTGAGTTCCGTCGGTGGGTTCTTGGGCAAGACACTTTCCCTCAGCCTCGTCCTTCGGATGGGGACGTAAACCGGGCGGTCCCGTGTATCGGTCTATCCTCCGAGCATGTTGAAGAACCATAGGAATCTATTCGATAATAAGAGTAGGGCAGGTTCCCGGATTCCTATGTATCCTTCCCCTCTCTCTGCGGCGGCTCTAAATAACCTATACTGTGTTGATGAGCCATTAAACAACATTCAATTCAATTCACTGCATAGACACCGTGGTAATATGACTGAAGATTGTTAAACGCGACGTTAAACACCATACGTACATACATATTGTGGTATCATTTTTCATTTACTGTTTATTAACATTGCATTGCATGTTTGTCATTTGTGTGTTTTGGTGGTTACTGTGTTCTGTGAAAGCTGCATTTCCTGTTAGACTTTCATACTACTTGATATGTAGTATAACTAATTGTTATGTTGTTTTCCGAACATAACTTTAATTATTTTATTGCAGTATGCCTGGAGGATATCAAAGAAAAACTGGAAAATCGTTTGATTCCAACACAGGACGATATCAATACCGCAGCCTACAGTCTAGGATTTAAATCCCCATTACTAAAGAAAGCATGTGATGTTGTTTGCAACCACATTAAGCAAACATCTGACAGAATCACAACTGTTTGGGCTGCATACAGACCTGGGCGTGCAGGGATTGAGTTCGTTATTTGTACTAAAGACAAAGGACACTTCGAAATTAGCGAGTTCGAGACATGTTCTCGTTGTTGCAACGATTTTAGCGATGAAAGTAAAACAGTAAATGAACGTCAGCGAGAACTTCATTTCACTAAGGAAGATGCTGTTAGCCTAAAATGCTGCATTGAAGACAAATCAACAGAACTCATGGCAAAACACAGTAATATTGGAATGATATCAGCAAATCATGTCAGATCGAAGAACTTTTCTTATGGCAAAAGGGAATACATTGCAGGAGCTTGCATTGTACTGTATGTATACATTAAAGGCCTTATTCCGTTGCAGGAAGATGCATTTCCCGAACGTCTTGGAGATTTCCCAATAGATGTCATTGAAGGTGGTTTTTCATTTTGTGGAAAAGGGTCAGACGAATACCATGAAAAGGTTCAAATGGGTTGTCAAATCAGCGTCCTTCATCAGATTGGTACAATGGGACCATTCCTTCGTCAGATTGGTACAATTGGACCATTCATAGAACTTCCCGATGGAAAGACTGGGTTTATAACAAGCGCACATGTTGTGTTAACAACAGAAGAGATGATAACATTATGTCAAGCTGGGGAGGGTAGTTTGGTTGTTTGTGATCGTACAATACATCAACCATCGGATGACAATGCTGTCGGAAAGGTCATTAAAACTTTACACAAACAAGGAAACACAAGAGGTCAGAATGGGTTCGAAATTGCAGTCGTAGAACTACAGAAAAGATATCCGGATGCTGGATCATTTCCGGATACGAAAAATACTTCTCATCTCGAAGCAGGTATGACTTTTATTTCAATAAATGTGAGGTGTTTCGAATACAATTAGCTTCATATTCAGCTTTCACAGAACAGAGTAAACCCAAAAACACACAAAAAGACAAACATGAAATGCAATATTTATAAACAGTAAAGGGAAAATGACGTCTCAAACACAAAAGGGTTGACAATATGGCTTCCGACTTGGAACGGTCAGTGGCAAAGTATGCCACTGGGTTTAAACCAGATTCTAGGGTGCATTAAGGGCACAACAAGACAAGACTGCAGACAAACATCAGATGTCATCGTCCTGGTTTGCTTTTATTAGATATCATCATAGGGTATACTGCCTGTCCTGTCATCGCACAATTAAAGAGGAAAGCGTAGTGGCGAACTGTAAAAGGGTCCTCCACCAAGCATGCAGTATGTTGCACAATGATAAGGACATAACCTCTTTTGATAAACCTTTTAGCAAGTTTTGCAAAGGTGGTGTGAAAATAATCATGACAAATGATTTGACGAGGTTTGTAAATCACGTCACCATAGAACCCATATTGCATGTTGGGTCCAAAATGTGTCCGGTCATTGCGATATGCTCATACCTCTTTTGATTAACTTTTTAACAAGTTTAATAAATATTGTACGAAACTGATTTTGACCAAGGATCATACGTCGCAGTATGTAAATATCACATCATTATCTAATAAAACTGAAAGATTTATCCAGTCTGCCGTATGCACCATTGACAAAATGTTATAATTTTTAATTACTCGTCTGTAAACTGTTAACTGAAATATAGTTTAAAAAGTAGTAAACAATACTAATAGTCGTCTATATATTAACACTTTTTCAGGGCTTGAACTTCAACTTTTTTTCCCACTGGCAAGTGACCATATTTTCTACTGGCAAAACCAATCTTTCACTGGCAGTTTTGTTCAGTTACAATTAATACAAATTATGGTTATATTATGTTAATTTGGTAAGTAACTATATTATAGAATGGAAATTATAATGAATTGACTACAATTCCTCTTGAACATTTACTGTATCTGCTCAGCTTCCAACAGACGACAATAATCTGGTTCTCGTTTGCACTGACTGGTATACAATTTGTATGTATGAAGCCGGGACCGAGGCTACATGCTACTGCGCAGCCGCACAACGCATGCTTTCCCGAAGATATAAATAGCCGAGAGACGAACAGACAGAAAAAAGTCAGGACCGAGGCTACATGCTACTGCGCAGTCGCACAGCGCAGGCTTTCCCGAAGATATAAATAGCCGAGAGACGAACAGACAGAAAGAAAATGAAAGCGTTATTTACCTGTAGGATTATGGAGTTCCGACTTGCTGCATGTGTTTATGCATTTTACTATCATTTTTAAAATGGATATACGAAAATATGCACTCGCATTTTTTTCGTGTACCTAAAATTTCAACTCGCATTTGCCCAAGTCCGCTCGCATTTTGCGAGTATGCGAGCGTTAAGTTCGAGCCCTGTTTTTATATATAAACTCCTTTAATATTATGAAAAAGTATAAGGTTGGTAAGGTCGTTGGTAAGGTCGAGTGACTTTTTTCAACTGGTAGACCTACAGGTCAAGTAGCCCTTGAAAATATTTTACACCCCTGAGGTACATGACAAACAAATAAGGGTTGAAATGACCTTAGAGCGATCTGTGGAAAAAGAGATCGACGAGGGGTTTAAACCGGTTCAAGGGTGCACCAAACCTGAGTTTACCCTGTCATTATCCCTGAACAAAAGGACAGTGTAAATAACAATAATCCCCGCCCAGTTAATCGCTTACATTTGAGAAAGTATAGATGGGTGTTATAAGAAAAAAACACAGAAATGATCATCTATAAAACTGAAAATGAGTGAAACACGAGAAGCTAGTCTCAAATGTACTTGATAACTTGGCTGAAAACTGTTAAAGGCCGGGTCTCAAAATCTTCAATAACCGTAAGGTAGGCCATTAAGCAAATTAGGCATAGTAGGAGTGGCTTATCTACTGGTCAGTGTGTGCTGTTTGTAAACATAAACACATGCGGTATGGTAGAGCAATAAACTTCAGTGTGGTGAATTATGTAAACCAGAGATAAATATGAAGAGATAATCATTCTAGGCAATAATCTGTTACCTATCAATAAGTGGAATTATAAACTTGGGAGTTTGTCCCTATTTAACTCTAGTAAAACAAATAATCACAACTTTTTTTCCACAAATAACTCAAATTTTATAGATTTCTTTTGTATACATTTATAAAATGTTCACCAGGGTTTGTTCAGGCAATAAACTATTAAGTTTCAAAATTATTTCTGGTATCTGTTTTAATTTTTGTTAATATATAAGCATTGTTTGCATTGTTGAGGAACAAAAAAATACTTGCAGTTTCAGAAGAGCAACTTAAGGCATACATTTAAAGGGCAACCTCAATCTCAAATACATAATTTATGTAACACCTGTGGATTAAAAACAGAAAAATACGGCACCTGGAATGACAAATTTATGCTTCCGGAGTTATGTATGACATAGAAGGGATATATATAATGCCAACGTGTGTTTTAGAAATTGTCAGGCAATGGTCCCCAAATTTACAAAGTGTTCCCAGCATGGGTCATTTATGGGAATAATTGAGTCAGGACACATGCACATGAGATTTTATAATCTCTGTACACATAATATTTATGAAAAAAATAATATAACTTTCATAATATCTAATGTCATGCCTCATGAAGTTACTTCATAAGATGTCAGTGTACTGTACATCTAAACACTGTAGTATTTGTAGTAGTATTGTATTCCCCGCCATATGTCAGACGAAAGAAAATCTCCAGCATCTCAACTCTAGTTGGCTGGCAGACAGGTCATGACCTTTCATCAACTGTCAATCACCAGTGGTGGAAAATTTGAATTTTACAACAGTTTTCAAAAAAGATTTTTTGGATATAACACTCACAAATGTCACAGTGCTTTCAAATTCACAAGGAATATTCATCAAACATTCAAGAACATTCATGCCAAGTTTCAACAAAATGTGTGGGGTAGGTCTATTAAAATTTTGAAAAAAATCCCCACTGGTGCTTTGCTTGTAGACAGCTTAGAGTGTTCAGTGATAGTAGCCATTTTTCAGTGTGCCCAGCTTTTATAGTGTGACCCCGGCCTTTAAGGTCATATACTCAGTTGGAAAAGAAAGTGTGCACTTTCACAAAATACACCCCTATCCTCTTTATCAAGCGACAATGGGGGAGAATTTCTATAGGTAACTGCAAATCACGTTTAGCCATGCAATTTCATGAAAACATTGCGATATTCAATTTGTATTCAGATTATGAGGCCCACCCAATACAGCCTTTTTGTGCACAGTAAAATATAAACAGGCAACAGAAAATTGTTCATTTTAATGCTTTGCTTTCAATTTTGGTCTAGAAACAATAAAGAAATATATTTAAACTAGCTAAATTATGAAGATACTTTTTGTCTCGCCTTTTCGAAGAAAGAAAGAGACATAGGTGTTGCTTTTCCGGCAGCGATGAAGTCGAAGGCGTCAACATTCAAGTTTTGCGTTTAGGTCATTTTCTCACAAACTCTATGCGCTAGACCTTTCAAACTCATTATATACTCGGTAGAAAAAGTTTTGGACCAGGGTATATAAAGTCATATAACAATAAAACTAGTGGGCAGAATTGAAGTATCTTTTTTTAGTAACCAAGGTCTACCCTACCCGGTTAATTTGGTACCAGAAACATTAAATTCCAAATAAGATTTGATTTTAAAAAAATATTGCAAACACACAAAGGGTCTGTAAAAAATGTTTCAAAGTCCATAAAAAGTAACAGTTACAGACATTCGAGTAACCAATAAAAAGATTATTATTTTTTAACCAATAAAAAGATTATTATTTTTTATTCTAACACGACCCGTGCAGCCTTTCATATAGACAAAGAAGAGAAACAACTGTGTGTTATTCTACGATAAAATACAGCTGTTCCATCGATTCCACGCGTATAATACTATTTTTCATCCGGTGGAAGCGCCACCTTTCGTTTACTACGATTATTTTTTATGAATGAATTATCGTCACGTGATGTCAATATTGTAGTAAAATTGACCTTACCCTTTCAACATTTGCACGTCTGCAAATCGTTATTTTTTTTCTTGATTTTACTTCAAAAACGTGCTAATTATAAGTGATTGTAAAATGTCAGACTTTAAAACAGGCGCAGTATGCGTTCTAAGAGGTTCTCGTGATTGGTACAAGATATGATGGGCTTGTAAATAAATATGTTGTGCAATCAATGCATTCAGGTGAAGTAAGGCGAGTTTTTAACTTCGAGTTGTTTGAGAAATACACATCAACTTATCAAGAAATAAATTAGTTATTTTTGAAGACAACGGTGGTAGGCTTAGATGAAGATTTGGACTTTTTGGATGCCAGTCTGGATGAAATAGAGCTCAATGATGTAAATTCTGTGCTTCAAGTGTCAAACCCTGTGAAGGTTGAACTTCCAACACCTGAACTTCCAACACCTATGGAGTTACATGTACAACCCCCACATAAGAGGTTCAAGACAACCTCGGAGGTAGACATCAACAAACTTAAAGCACAAAATACAGAAAAAACAACAGACAGTAGCACGAAATGGGCGGATTGCTTAATAAAAGGTAGTTCAATGATTACTATTTCAAAAATATTTAATGAAAATAAACAGTTAAAATTTATATAATTTTATTTCAAAATGTATAATTCTATTTTAAACAGAGCTATAAAATTAGTCTTTCATATACACAAACATGAGGATGAATAGTAATTAAATCAGAGTGATTTATTGTTTGGGGCGCTTGTTTCAGCCAAAGGTTTTTTGGACTTTTAAGATATAATTAATCTACTACCTATATAAGTTATATATCAGTGGAACAGACATTTTTAGTGGTAAATAAAAATACCTTACTTTTCAAAATCGGTTAAGAAATAAAAATTTCATGTGCGAAAGTTGATTTTGATGGGTCATTTTCAATGCAAATTTCTGCTGCATGAAAAATATTTTTTTAGATTTTTTATTCAAAAATAGTTTTAAATTGTTGGATATTAGTACATTAAGACGCCCTGAAAGTTTTATAACAAAATATAAAGTTTTACTGAAGTTATTTGACATTTTGTAATTTTCTGCTGTCCCACCAACAAGGAATTTACATACTGTAGGAAAAGCCACATCAAAAAATCATTTTGGCTGTAAAATATTTATTTCTCAACTGATTTTCAAAAGTAAAGTAGTTTTATTTACCACTAAAAATGCCAGTTCTAATGATATATGACTGATGTACGTATTATTTAAATTGCTCGAGTTACTGCAGAAAAACCTTTGGCTGAAAGAAGCGCCCCAAACAATAACTGTATTTTATTCACCCGATAAAATACAGGTACGTATTTATTATTTCGAATCTAACAATGAAATACAGTTAGGAGTTTGGATGCACAGTAATTAATTCACGAGTGCGTTAGAAGGAGTGATTTAATTACTCACTTAACGCACTCGTGATTTAATTACTCACTTCCTGTCCCAAACGACTAGATTTTCTTATTTGTGAAATTGTCTACTTGAAAAATAACGTGTTAGAATCTTATGTTAAGAATCACTAAATTATTGTATTTCTACCTTACCAAATAATATGATTATAAATCCGCCATTTTGCTATACATGTTGAAAATGTTCTCGAATACGATTTAGTTTATCATTTCATAGAATCATAACCCCTTGCACACTTGTAACTTTGTTAATGTTATTAACATATTTTCTTCAAAATTAATCAGAATAAATCATCAAATAAAAAAATAATCAGTATCACATTCTTGTATTTGATTTCAGCTTGGATGTCCGACAATGATTATCCAGATCAGAACTTCGAAGAAATGGATCCGTCATTGCTTGACCGCGTTCTCCAGCAGTTTTATGCTTCCCTGCAGAGCAAGAAAGGTAGCGACTACTCAAAATCAGCACTGGTTGGAATCCGGGCCGGAATTAATCATCATCTCACAGCACCTCCTTTATCCAGGTTATTAAATCTCATGAAAAATCGCGACTTCATGCCATCAATTCAGGTTCTGACTGGACATATTAAGGGCCTGAAAAGAGAGGGGAAAGATGTGTCAAAACACAAAGAACCAATTACAGAAGATCACATTCGATTATATGAAAGTGGTATTTTTTCAGTGGATAGTTCCGAAACCTTGCAGAATAAGGTGACATATGAACTAATTGCACAGTTCGGACACCGTGGAAGGGAAGGATTGCACTCTATGAAAAAAGGTGCATTTGTTATCAAAACTGATGCAAAAGGTAGAAGATATCTCACCATGAAGTATAATGAGGCAGATAAAACGCACCATGGGTTGGATTGTCGCGAAAAGGCCAAGGAGCCTAGAATGTATGAAACAGGGGACGAGTTTTGTCCACTTGGTTCGATTGAAAAATGCTTGTCCAAGCTAAATCCGAATTTGACAGGTTTTTTCAACATCCAGTGCGCAAATTTATAGGGCCGGTGAGTGAATATTGGTATGAGAATGCTCCGCTTGGCCTGCACAAAGTAAATGGCTTCATGGCAAGGTTGTCCGAAGCGGCAAACCTTACACAACGATATACAAATCACTGTATCCGGGCTTTTGATAGAACTCACCTGCACCAAAAAGGCTTTTCCAATGAAGCCATAATGGCAGTAACAGGCCACAGAAATGTGCAAAGTTTGACATCATACATTAAGCCCCATGATGATGTATAGTATGGAACTCGCCTACAGAAGTACAGCCTCTACAGAGATGTTGCCAGCTACACCAAGTGGTTCTGGGATCAGTTCAATGCCAGTAGTTGTGAGTTCTGAGGCCCAGTCCAGCCAAATTGCAAAAACAACAGTGGCCATGTCAAATCTCCATCAATTCTCCGATTCTCGTGAATCAGGCACAGTTTATTCAAGTACGATAAATGTCAACTACTATAATACAAAGTAACTGGATTAATTCAGAAAGTCTGTTCAAATCAATTAATTTTGTTCACAAGTTGTTGTTTCCTTGTTTTTCCGCCATGAATTGGCATGATGACTGATGTTCACAAGTTCTCGTGTTCTATTTTTAGAATTTTAGAAAATCCATAAACAGTCCGATGAAAATCCATAAACAGTCCGACGAACTGTTATTATAATAAATATGAAATATCTATTACATTGTTTACCGCTTAAAGACTATCTGTTTGTCAAAATAAATTGTGTACAGTTGTTTTATTTTGATCAAACGCAGAACTTTACATACGGGGGCGCCAAATGGAACAGCCTATAATCATAGCCGCATGATTACCTTTACCTCCGAGATAATATAGTGCCCCTACAATAGCGTAAACAATGGGGTTATTGTCGTGTTAGAATCGAAATAATAAATACGTACCTGTATTTTATCGGTGAATAAAACACAGTTAATCGTTTGGATGCAAGTAATTAAATCACCCATGCTAACGCACCCGTGATTTAATCACTACACGTCCAAACTCCTAACTGTGTTTTATTCACCGATAAAACACAGATAGGTATTTATTGTTTCTTAAGCAAACTTTCATTGTAAACGATAAGTATTGCTGATTGTTGAAGTATTGCCAATTATCAACTGATATAATAAAGGTTATGGTCGAATGTCATGGTTCAGCGATCATTGTACGGGTTCGAACACTGCTCTGGTCCAAAACCTTTTTTACCGAGAATAGTTGTATCTTGGGTGGTACATCGCAATGTGACAAAGCCAATGTGGAAGAGACCTTGACCCTCCAAGCCAAGGTCAGATAACTTAATAATTTTTGCGTTTAGGTTACTTTTTCACGAACTGTATGCACTAGACCTTTCAAACTTTGCTTATAGTTGTATCTTGGGTGGTACATCGCAAAGTGACAAAGCAAATGTGGAAGTGACCTTGACCGTCCAAGCAAAGGGCAGATAACTTAATAATTTCTATGTTCAACTTTTGCGTTTAGGTCACTTTTTCACGAACTGTATGCACTAGACCTTTCAAACTTTGCTTATAGTTATATCTTGGGTGGTACATGGCAAGTGACAAAGCAAATGTGGAAGTGACCTTGACCCTCCAAGCAAAGGGCAGATAACTTAATAATTTTTACGTTCAATTTTTGTGTTTAGGTCACTTTTTCACAAACCGTATGCACTAGACCTTTTATACGTTGCTTATAGTTGTATCTTGGGTGGTACATTGCAACGTGACATAGCAGATGCGGATGTGACCTTGACCTTCCAAGCAAAGGGCAGATAACTTAATAATTGTACAATCAACTTTTGTGTTTACATCAATTTCTTAGGAACTGTATGCACCAGACCTTTCTTTCAAACTTCCTTTATAGTTGTATCTTGGGTAGTACATCTATAGTAGATGCGGATGTGACCTTCGCCCTAAATTAATTATTTTGGGATGGAGATTTTTTTCCTTTTTTAAATGTTTTTTTCCCCCTTCCCACCTTCCCTCCCCCATCCCTAATGTAAAATGTTGTTTTTTATGCCCCGCCACGAAAGTGGTGCAGGCAATAGTGTTACCATTGTTGTTATTTTTTTTCTTTCTTTTTTTAAAAACACAATTTTCTCATGAGAAACTTTTTTTTTCTTTCAATAGGATTGTGTTTGTTTGTTTTTTTAATTTTAATTAGTATTGATTGTTTTTAATTTTCTTTATTTTTTGATTATTATTATTTCTATAGGATTTTTTATTTTTATTTATTTATTTTTTTTAAAAAATTGTTTTTGTTTTTTTTAGCTCTACTGACCGAAGGGATGCCGAGTTGTCCGTTGTCCGTCCGTCGTCCATCCGTCGTTAACTTTTGTCTCGTTAAGATGATAGGGCCTTCATTTTTACTCTACTGGCCAAGGGCCAGCAGAGATTATGGGATGGCGAGTTGTCCGTCGTCCATCCGTCCGTCGGCGGCGTCCGTCCGTCGTTAACTTTTGTCTCTTTAAGACGATAGGGCCTTCATTTTTCATTCGATTTTTACCAAACTTTAACAGGTTGGTAATATCAATAAAAGCTCGGACAAGTTCAAGAACCAGCCAGATCCGACCAGTAACAGCGGAGTTATGGCCCTTGATTTAGTTAAAAATGCTATATTTTGCCTCAAGAAGATAGGGCCTTCATTTTTCATCCTATCTTTACCAAACTTTACCACATTGTTAATATCAATGGAAGCTTGGACAAGTTCGAAAACCAGCCAGATCGGACTAGTAACAGAGGAGTTATGGCCCTTGATTTAGTTGAATATGCTATATTTTGCCTCGTTAAGACGATAGGGGCTTCATTGGTCATCCAATTTTTACCAAACTTTATCAGATTGTTAATATCAATGAAAACTCGGACAAGTTCGAAAACCAGCCATATCGGACTTATTAACAGTGGAGTTATGGCCCTTGATTTAGTTAAAAATGCTATATTTTGCCTCGTTAAGACTATAGGGGCATCATTGTTCATCCGATCTTTACCAAATTTTATCAGATTGTTAATATCAATAAAAGCTCGGACAAGTTTGAAAACCATTCATATCGGACAAGTCACAGCGGAATTGCGGCCCTTGATTTAGTTCAAAATGCTATATTTTGCCTCGTTAAGACGATAGGGGCTTCATTGTTTATCCGATCTTTACCAAACTTTATCAGATTATTAATATCAATGAAAGCTCGGACAAGTTCGAAAACCATCCATATCGGACCAGTAACAGCGGAGTTAATGCCCTTAATTTAGTTCAAAATGCTATATTTTGCCTCGTTAAGACGATAGGACCTTCATTTTTCATCCGATCTTTACCCAAATTTATCAGATTGTTAATGTCAATAAAAGCTCGGTCAAGTTCGAAAACCAGTCAGATTGGACCAGTAACAGCTGAGTTGTGGCCCTTGATTTTGTTAAAAATGCTATAATTTCCCTCGTCATACGATAGGGCCTTCATTTTGCATCTGATTTTTATCAATATTTACCAGATTTTTTTTTAAACTCTATGTTATACCAGTCGGACCAGTAACAGAGGAGTTATGGCTTTTGATTTAGTTATTCTATTAAAAATGCTATATTTTGCCTCGTTAATATGGTAGGGCCTTCATTTTTCATCTGATCTTTACCAGATTCTTTAGTTATGGCCCTTGATTTAGTCAAATAGCTTTTTTTTGCCTGAAACTTTCAAAAAAACGTAAATGGCAGTCACTCGCTTCATTGATGTTATAAGAGCCATGTTAGCAAGTAGAGCGTCCACAGGCCCTTTTGGGCCTCTTGTGAGCTGTACTAGCCGAAGGCAAGTTGTCTGTCCGTCGTTCGTTGTTAACTTTTGTCTCATTAAGACGATATCGCCTTCATTTTTCATCTGATCTTTACCAAACTTTACCAGACAGATTGTTAATGTCAATGAAAGCTCGGACAAGTTCGAAAACCAACCAGATCGGACCAGTAACGGCGGAGTTATGGCCCTTGATTTAGTTGAATATATGCTATATTTTGCCTCGTTAAGTCGATAGGGCCTTCATCTTTCATCCGATCTTTCCAGAACTTACCAGATTGTTAATATCAATAAAAAGCTCGGACATGTTTGAAAACCATCCAGATTGGACCATTTACATCGGAGTTATGGCCCTTGATTTTCTGAAATATGGTATATCTTGGCCTCATTAAGACGAAAGGGCCTTCATTTTGCCGGATTTCATTGAAACTTTGCAGGGATGATCAGTACCAAGCCTAGTTGTACATAGTCAGCGTGTTCAAGTTGAATGATTTTGGCGGAGCTATGGCCCTTTAAAGGTTTTAATTCACAAACTTTGTTCTGACTAGTTCTGCTGAACCCCTAGCCGGATTTAAACGAAACTTTTAAGATCAATTTCAGGTCTAGTTTTGCAAATCATTGCCATGTTCCGGTTGAATGATTTTTGGCAGAATTATGGCCCTTTAAAGGTTTTAATACACAAACTTTGTCGGATCTACTTCTCCTTAACTCCTCGCCAGATTTCAATGATACTTTACAGGGATGATCAGCACCAAGCATAGTTGTGCATGTCATCGTCGCGTTCCATTTAACAGGTATTTGGCAGAGTTATGGCCCTTTAAAGACGAAACTTGACAAGGATGATCTGCCTAGTTGTGCACATCATCGCCATATTTTGGTTGAATGGTTTTTGGCAGAGTTATCACCCTTTAAATGTTTTAATACACAAACTTTGTCCAGATTAATCTCTTCTGAACTCTTTGCCAGATTTCAGCGAATCTTGGCGGGGATCATCAGTACTAAGTCTAGTTGCACCTGTCATTGCCATGTTCTGGTTGAATGAATTTTGGCAGAGTTATAAGCCCTTAAAGGTTTTAATACACTAACATTGTCTAGACTAGTTCTCCTGAACCTCTGGCTGGATTTCAACAAAACTTTGCAGGGATGATCCGTACCAAGCCTAGTTGCGTATATCATCACCATGTTCCGGTTGAATGATTTTAGAAAGACATATGGCCCCTTATACATAAACTTTGTCTTAAGCCAGTAGAGCGTCCACAGGCCCTCTTGGGCCTCTTGTTTAGTAAATGAATCAACAAAAGTGTTATTGTACACGCGTTAATGAAAAATGGAATAGTGATATCATTATAGCATAGTTTATGTTACCGGACAGGCTGTAGACCCTACGATGACGTCTACATAAAACCCAAAACGAAGGTGACGTTTGATGTTTGTCTACAATCTTGTCTTGTCGTGCCCCCAATAGTTTATTCTCTTCTTGCTCTGGCTTCTGCCAAGTCATTGAGTACCTTCTTTGTGGCTTTCTAGGCTGTTGTTTTTTGGTATTTATATATACATGAGCATATTTGTGTTTTACTTATATTGCCTGTTAATGCTGCCTTGTTGGTTAGAGAATAGTTCATGGCGGGGATTTCTTTATTTACATTGTCACGTTTTTATGAGGATGACAATAGGGTAAGTGTGAGGTTTGGTGCACCGTAGAACCAGGTTTAAACCCCAGCAGCCATTTTTGTCACTTTCCGTTCCAAGGCGATAGCCCTATTGTCAACCCTTTTGTGTTTGTGATTGTCTTACTTGGTACTGTATTCATCTTTAAAATTGTTCTTTGTTTATGTGTGTGTTTGTGGTTGACTGTCGTCCTTGAATGCTACCTTTCTTGTTTGATTTGTATATATTTTTTGGTATTAAAATAAAGATACAGCATAACAAAAACAACATGTTAATATCATATAGATGTTTACATTTCTTCCTTATAGGTTATGACTCTTTATCCGACATGACCTATAGCACTGGAGATGCAATCACAGATGCAAGTGAACTAGAAATTGGGTCAGCTGTTTTGATGTTCGGATCACAGTCAGGCATATGTAGAGGTGTGTTGCGTTTTGATGGGGCGGTGGTGCGATATACAGATTTTAGTGAATCTCCACTAAATCTTGTATTACACAACCAGTTAGAAGTCATACCTGTAACTTATGATGCTCAACACGGTGATTCCGGCGCAGTAGTATTTTTCAGAGTTGGCACACAGCACCTGCATGCTCTTGGACTATTTGAAGGAAAAGGACCTCCTGGTTTAATAGTGTCACCCATTTGGAATATCTTAAAAGAAGTTGGATGTTCGCTTAAAAGATTTCCTGATGCGCAAATTCCAATGGATACAGACTCCGACAGTCATATGTGTTCAAGTAGAGAAGAAACACGATCTATGGAGAAAAGGTTCGAAGAGTTTACTAACAAAATCGATTCAAAGCTTCTGGAAGCTGAGAGGAAAGGCGATATGCAATTTCAGGCACTGATGCAGGCAATTAGAGAAACAAAATAGTTTTCAATTGTATGAGGAACTGATGAACAATATTACCGTAACGTTGTGATAGCTATTCGAACAATCATGTTTATAGTATACTTAGGCATCAACAATCACACTTCAGGTGTATTAACTAGGCTTCTACGTTTGTCTTGTAAAGGGCTATTGGTCTCACAAGTTTGAAGCAAAATCCAAAATGGATTGAGTATTGTCGAGTAAAATTAACGCCCTTAATTTAGGCATAATCAATGTCAAATTATGTATAGTTTACAATGCAACAGTATTTATGGCAAAATAATATCAGAAAGACTACTTATATGGCAGGAAGTGTGTAGTTTATATGCGAAAAATTAGTACATTTTCGTCAAAGATGTTTTGTTCTTTATGTTAAATAAATTGATACATAGAATTATCTATTTATCTATAAATTGCATGCTAGACATAATTTTAAATTTAATACGCCAATTTATCATATCATCCATATTTCTAAGCACATAACTGCAAACAAAAACAAAACAGATTTTTTCATTGACATGCGCTTTCAAAATAATCACTCAGGTATAGTATGGTTACCTGGCGGGTTTTAATTGTCAAACTTTCATAAATGGCAACTATATGTTTGAATGTGTTAAACACAACTGTGTAACCATTTTAAATAGAAACATGTCAAAACAAAATTACTGTAACATTATATTCCAATATCATTATATTCGAATAAAAGCAGTCCAAAAGATCAAATGACCCGTTCACCCGAATGCTTTCCCCTCACCGTTTGTTTCAATTTACAATTCACATGCATGCGTTTCACATGTATCATGTGTCAGTTGAAGGCACATGACGTATAAAGAAAATCTCTTCATTTTTAACTATGGTGTACTTCGAATTCTGGATAATGTGATAACATGGCTTTTTTTTTTTTAGAAATGGTGTTTCGTTTGCCATTTACAGATAAATTGTCAGTTCTGAACAATTTATTTACCATAAAAAACACAAACAACTTTGAGTAAATTGTACCAAACTTTTCAAATATAAAGGGCACAATTTCTGCCATATAAGTATTTTTAGCTCTACTAGCTGAAGGCTTATGGGATGCTGAGTTGTCCGTCGTCCATCCATCCGTCGTTCATCGTCCGTCGTTAGCCTTTTCCTTGTGAACACTCTAGGGACAATGTTATTAATCGGATCATTACGAAACTTTGCCAGTGTCTTTATATCAATGAAAGCTCGGACAAGTTCGGAAACCAGTCGGATCGGATTAGTAACACCAGAGTTATGGCCCTTGTTTTGCTGAAAAATGCCATAGTAAGCCTTGTGACTTTGTGAACACTCTAGCCTCTGCATTTTGTATTAAATCTTTACCAGATTGTTGCTATTAATGAAATCTCACACAAGTTTGAAAAGCAGCTATATCTGGCCAAAAACACCGGAGTTATGTCCCCTTGAATTATTGAAAAATGCTATTTTCAGCCTTATGAACACTATCTTTACCAAACTTTTCCAAATTGTTGATATTAATGTAAGCTTGGATGAGTGCGAAAACTATCTATATTGGCCAGAAACACCAGTTATGTCCACTTAAATTATTGAAAAATGCTATTTTCAGCCTTGTGAACACCATAGCGCCTTCATTTTGCATTTGATCTTAACTCTTTGCCAGATATTAATGAAAGCTTGGGCGAGTTTGAAAGCCAGCTATGTCTGGCCATAAACACCGGAGTTATGTCCCCTTGAATTGTTGAAAAATGCTATTTTCAGCCTGGTGAACACTCAACCATTTGATTTTTACCAGATCTGATATTTATGAAAGCTTGGACAAATTCGAAAACAATCTAGGTCAGACCTTGAAACCAAGAGTTATAGCTCTTGAATTATTTAAAAATGCCATTTTCAGCCTTGTGAACACTCTACTCTACATTTACATGCTATATTTTACCATATAAGCACACAATCATGACCCTGTATTTATTTTAGACAGTCGAGCGATACAGGCCCTCTTGGGCCTCTTGTTTCTGATATTAATTTCATATCAACAATGTTAAATTACTGTCATAGTTTATATTGCTGACATTGTTCATGCATTTTATTGAAAATTTGAGTTTACCATACCCCATCCATTTTGGTTTTTATGCCCCGTCATGAAAGTGGTGCGGGCATATAGTGTTACCCTTGTCCGTCCATCCCATCCGTCGGTACGTCCCGTTTAAAATTCAAGTTTTTTAAGTCAATTACTCAAAAACCAAAAGACATACAGCTTTCAAACTTCATACACACTTGAATCTATATGGCAGCAATATATTCCTACCCATGTCAGGTATTTTAAATGACCTTGACCTACTTTTAACACAGTTAATTTACATTCAAGTGTTACATTCAAGTTTTTTACATTCAAGTTTTTTTGTTAAGTCCATATCTCCAAAAGCAGATGCCTTAGAGCTTTTAAACTTTACAAATGTTTATAACTACATGACAGCAGTATGTTCTAATGAAAAGTAGGTCAATATGAATTACCTTGACCTAGTTTAGGCACTTTGTTATTTATATTTACATTGAATAAATACTGATAAAGGTGATCCTTTGGGAGCAACAAACACAATTAAGAGAATAAAGCAGCAGACTCGGTTATATTGAGTCTGTTCATGAAGTTTTACATTCAAGTTTTTTTTATTATGTCCATTACTCTGATACTAAAAGACCTACAGTTTTCAAACTTCATACACACTTGCATCTATATGGCAGCAATATGTTACTTCCCAAATCGGGTCAATATAAATTACCTTGACCTATTTTTTACACTTTGTTAATTTACATTCAAGTTTTACATTCAAGTATTTTACATTCAAGATTTGTGTATAGTATTTATCTCCAACAGCAGGTGCCTTAGAGCTTAGAGCTTTCAAACTTTACAAATATGTATAACTGCATGACAGCGGTATGTTCCAATGAAAAGTAGGTCAGTTTTTAGCTCTACTGATCAGAGATCAGCAGAGCTTATGCCGTGGTGCGGCGTCCGTCGTCCGTCTGTCTGTCTGTCTGTCCCATAAAGTTTAGTTGATCCTAGCAAAAATTCATGTTGATGTGAAATCCAAGATGGCTGCCAAAGCTAAAAATAGAGTTTTAAAATACAAGTTTGTAGCGACTACTTCTTGAAAACTATAAGTGATATTGATATGGGACTTTTTCTAAAATGATCAGCATGACATGATGTTGATCCTTGTCAAAAATCGTTTTGATTCAACGTTTAACATGGCTGCCAGCGGCCATCTTTGTTTACATAGAGTTATATAGTAAAAACTTGTAGCGACTACTCCTCTGAAACTACTTGACGGATTGTCATGAAACTTTACAGGAATGTTGCTCTTGATGTCTAATTGATCCTAGCAAAAGTTAAGATCTGCCAGAAATTCAAGATGGCCGTCACAGCTAAAAATAGATTTTTAAAAAATAAGTTTGTAGTGACTACTTTTTGAAAACTATAAGTGATATTGATATGGGACTTTTTCTAAAATGATCAGCATGACATGATGGTGATCCTTGCGGAAAATTATTTTGATTCGACGTTAAACATGGCTGCCAGTGGCCATCTTTGGTTACATAGAGTTATATAGTAAAAACTTGTAGCGACTACTCCTCTGAAACTACTTGACGGATGTTCATGAAACTTCACAGGAATGTTGCTCTTGATGTCTAGTTGATCCTAGAAAATTTCAGGTTGGCCGGAAATTCAAGATGGCCGCCACAGCTAAAAATAGATTTAAAATAAATAAGTTTGTAGCGACTACATATTCAAAACTATAAGAGATATTGATATGGGATTTTTTCTAAAATGATCAGTATGACATGATGTTGGTCCTTGTCGAAAATCGTTTTGATTTGACGTTAAACATGGCTACCAGCGGCCATCTTTGTTTACATAGTTATATAATGAAAACTTGTAGCGACTACTCCTCTATAACAACTTGACGGATTTTCATGAAACTTCGCAGGAATGTTGCTCTTAATGTCTAATTGATCCTAGCAAAACTTCAGGTCGGCCGGAAATTCAAGATGGCCGCCACGGTTAAAAATAGATTTTCAAAAAACAAGTCTGTAGCGACTACTTCCTGAAATCAAAATCAATCAGTAGAGCTTCAAGGTCATTGACCTCTTGGTTCAATCCTCCGTGGTGCCACTGAGTTCCGTCGGTGTGTTCTTGGGCAAGACACTTTACCTTAGCCTCGTCCGTCGGATGGGGACGTAAACCGGGCGGTCCCGTGTATCGGTCTATCCTCCGAGCACGTTAAAGAACCATAGGAATCTATTCGATAATAAGAGTAGGGCAGGTTCCCGGATTCCTATGTATCCTTCCCCTCTCTCTGGGGCGGCTCTAAATAACCAATACTGTGTTGATGAGCCGTCAAACAACATTCAATTCTTGTTTTATTATGTCCATTACTCTGATACCAAAAGTTGTACAGCTTTTACATTTCATACACACCGATATCTATATGAGGTCAATATGATTCTTCCCATATCAGGTCAGTATATGTATATAACCTTGACCTTATTACACTTTGTTTATCTACATTCAAGTTTTTCGTTAAGTTCATTTCTCCAACACCCCAATGCCTTAGAGCTTTCAAACTTTACACATGTTTATAACTACATGACATCAATATTTTCCAATGAAAAGTAGGTCAATATGAATTACCTTGACCTACTTTTGGCACATTGTTAATTTACATCAAAGTTTTAAATTCAAGTTTTTAGCTCGACTGATCAGAGATCAGCAGAGCTTATGCCGTGGTGCGGCGTCCGTCGTCCGTCTGTCCGTCCGTCTGTCCGTAAACTTTTATTTGTAGCGACAACTCCTCTGAAACTACTGGATGGATATTCATGAAACTGTACAGAAATGTTGCCCATAAAGTCTAGTTGATCCTAACAAAAATTCATGTTGATCTGAAATCCAAGATGGCCGCCAAAGCTAAAAATAGAGTTTTAAAATACAAGTTTGTAGCGACTACTTCTTGAAAACTATAAGTGATATTGATATGGAACTTTTTCTAAAATGATCAGCATGACATGATGTTGATCCTTGTCAAAAATCGTTTTGATTCAACATTAAACATGGCTGCCAGCGGCCATCTTTGTTTACATAGAGTTATATAGTAAAACCTTGTAGCGACTACTCCTCTGAAACTACTTGGCGGATTGTCATGAAACTTTACAGGAATGTTGCTCTTGATGTCTTATTGATCCTAGCAAAATTTCAGGTCGGCCGGAAATTCAAGATGGCCACCACGGCGATTTAAAATAGATTTAAAATAAATAAGTTTGTAGCGACTAATTCTTCAAATCTATAAGAGATATTGATATGGGACTTTTTCTAAAATGATCAGTATGACATGATGTTGGTCCTTGTCGAAAATCGCTTTGATTTGAAGTTAAACATGGCTGCCAGCAGCCATCTTTGTTTACATAGAGTTATATAATGAAAACTTGTAGCGACTACTCCTCTGAAACTACTTGACGGATTTTCATTAAACTTCACAGGAATGTTGCTCTTAATGTCTAATTGATCCTAGCAAAATTTCAGGTCGGCCGGAAATTCAAAATGGCCGCCACGGTTAAAAATAGATTTTCCAAAAACAAGTCTGTAGCGACTACTTCCTGAAATCAAAATCAATCAGTAGAGCTTCAAGGTCATTGACCTCTTGTTTATTATGTCCATTACTGTGATACCAAAACTTCAGGAACACTTACATATATGTGACATCAATATGTTTCTTTCATATGCACAAGAGTATTCAAACTTCTTACATGTTTACACCACCTGACAGTGGTATGTTCCAATGAACAGTAAGTCAATGTGAATTACATTGACCTACTTTTATTTTACATTGACTTTTTCACATTAAAGTTTTTTATTATCTCCATTTCTCAGATCCCAAAAGCCATACAACTAAAAACTTCATACACACATCTATAACATCTGTATATACCTACTTAAAGTAGGTCAATATAAATGACCTTGACCTACTCTTCGAACTTTGTTAAGTTATACATTCTAGTATTTTATTATATCCATTACTCGGATACAACAACTAATAAAGTTTACTTGTAAATTAGTAACAGTCATACAGCTTTCAAACTTCATAAACACTGTAATTTAAAAGACAGCAACATGTTTAAGAATTTCAGTGAGAATTTCATTGAGTCATACTTACACACTTTTTCAAAAAAAAATTATGTAACTGACCATGCTCATGCGGGGCATCTGTGTCCCATGGACACATTTTCTAGTTTCTATCAAAGATGGCTGACAAATAGTTCTTAAGTGAAAGTATAAATTTCAAGCTGGCTTCTAGGATGCCTCATAGTAAACATTGATCAAGAAGAGGAAATGGTGTTGTTTTTGTTTAGATTTTTGAATTTCGTTGGATTCTTATATGAAAGGTGAAACAAAAGATGTTAAAACTTACAAATTTCAATGGATCATGATATTTCGTAAGTCAAACATGTCCACGTTTGTGCTTTTCATGACAATTGGAATTTCAAAATTGCCGATACGGTGCTGCAGAGTTGCGGGTAAATGCAAAATCCTATTTAGCATGTAGTGAAAGCTCATGAGAAATTAGAATATCAAGATTTTTGTCTGTGTACTTCCATCTGCCAAATTATTTTTAAAAACAAATTGTATCCTCTGATGTCATAATTAAACTTTACCAGATATTTTAATTGGAATGTCAATATCATATTTTGGGTTTTAGTTTTCGCCAGTCATCCAAGATGTTTGCCTGATGATGAATGAAAATGTATCAAATTAAAGGACATTTACAAATGTACGGAATCCTGTTAGGGCCATCATGATCTCGCGTTTTCAATTTCGCGAGATTGCGAAAAGATTGCGAATTCTTGTCCTATACTACATTGAAAAAAATGCGAAGTTTGGAAGCCAAACATCGTGCAAACCTCGCAATTTTATCACGTTTTCATTTGGAAGAGATTGCGAGAATGCAAAATAAATCTCACATTCTCGCCATATTCTACAATGAAAAAACGCGAGATTTTCACATTTTTATATCGGCCAATTGTACAATGAAAAAAAAGCGAGCATTGCAAATCAAACTTCATGCAAACCTCGCGATTTTATTCTTAATAGATTACGAGAAAAAAAATAGTTTTTCTTATTTTTGCCGTCTGGTACATCAGAGAAAAAAATGCGACATTTCCAGACCAAACTTCGTGTAATTCTCGGGGTTTTTTCATCGTACAATAGGCCGATATAAAATTGCGAGGTTTGCACAAAGTTTGATTTGCAAATCTAGCGGTTTTTTTCCATTGTAGAATACTGCGAGAATGCGAGATTATTTCGCATTCTCACGATCTCGTCCAAATGAAAACTTGATAAAATCACAAGGTTTACACAAAGTTTGGCTTGCTAACTTCGCACTTTTTTTCAATGAAGAATAGAAATAGAATGCAAAATTTTAAATTTATTTTGCAATCTCGCAAAATTGAAAATGCGTAACTTTTTAAGACCAATGTATATTTTCATATGTGTAAAGCTGTATATAAATTGGTTCTTTAGCCCTGCCAAGGTTGAGAGATATAGTAATCGTAAGCCCTTCCGTCCTTATTCGTGTCCGTTTCATAACTCTTATAATCATTTGAAACTTACCACAAATGGTCACCATAAAACAGCACAAAGTCCGTCATGTCATAAATGCACAGTTGCATACAAATATGCTGTCTACAAATGTGCGTTTTACCTTCAATGTAATTTCATACGTTTACATTTTCCTTCCAATATATTCTTTTACATGCAAATTTGCTAAAATGTAAAGTCTCCTATTTGGATTTTTTTATTTTTTTACGACACAACCAAATCAAAACACCAGTTACAGATAACTATATACAAATTACACGTTCAATGATGAGGCACCCTATTATTTTCAATTGGAAGACTACGACAATGCATATATAGTAGCTGCGCCAGTCTAAAACGGCTTGAGGAGAACTTTAAATATGTTTAAATGTGTCTACAAATGTGTATTTTATGTGAAACGTAAACATGTTGTAAATGTATGTCACATTTGTAATTTTATTTATGTAAAAAAAAAAAAACTTTTGTGACAGTCATGTAGAGTCTAGATCTATATATTTTTCGGACAAATGTATATTTTTCATATGTTCAAATTTAGATATAAGATATTATGATTGTGTAAATGTGTTTACAATGTACTTTTTTTTATAAAACGTATGCATAACGCTCTACGATATAAGGTCACAATATGAAATGACGTCATGCAGAACTGGACTAAAAGTTATATTCAATTGTTAAAATACGTAGGAAATAAACATGTGGTTTTGCGAGTAATAAAAGAGTTATGACACTGCAAACAGGAGACGCTCAATAATATATTATTGCTTTATGAAACTGTGTCTTATTTATTTTCATTCAAATAAAGCCCGGTGTGGTTGCCGGGGGCCCCGTTTGGTCACGGGGCAAAGAATACGGCCACTGCAGATCCCTTTGGAGGGGTAGGCAGAGGGGGTAGAATCCCCCCAAATTCATATTCATTTTATCATTTTTTGTTCATGTTCATTAAAGGTCTTCATCATGATCCCTGCATTGTTTCAGGTGCTATCTCGCTCGCATCAAAAGAGCAGTGGCAGAAAAACAATAACGTGGCTCCAGCGTAAATGGAGTTTCTACGATAGAATTTACAGCAACTCTGCAGTTCAGGATGAGAAGGTTCTAGGCCCATTTTCCATATTTTATCTCGATGTACATGGAAGATGAGCCTGGCATGTTCATGCCTTTTAGGCGCCATATAACCTTTTCATGTGTTGGTGCGCCTTAAAACCCCAATTCAATTCAATTCAAATAAGAATAATAATAAGAAAGCAATAATGCAAATGAATTAATATGCAAACAATCCATTTAGCTTAAAATCTCATAGTTGAGATCTAGTTGACAGATTATAATAAATTGTACTTGTGTGAGACTTCCTAGCATTTTTGGTGGAGGCTAAATTACTCATCAAAGACAAAATTGCGATTATGTAGTGATAAAAGTTTCTGAGTCTCAGTCTGCTTCCCTGTTTTTACGACTCATATTTTTATCTCATTGATAGTAAGGCTGGAACTCAGCAATTATTACTTGTATATATATATATATATCATTCTCGTACTCATTGTTTCACTAGTTTGGTGTATAAAATAGTATAAGTTAAACTTGTAAGGAGAAACAACCAACAGTAAGAAAATAGTTTTTCTCTTAGATCATGTTCTCTTTTAATATACACTACTCAACCTTTATAATCGTTCACCCAGGTTTTTTGAAAATAACATGAATACTAAAAACTGGAAATCACCGAAACATATACCAGGTTTTTATTAAGTTTATCAACAAGGTTTTAGTCCAATCAAGGCAGATTAAGTTTTATAAATCGCTAGCGATATTTGTTAAACGACGCCAGTTAAAATTTCAAATGAAAATATAAATTAATAAAAAATATATAGTTCTTTGAAAAGTGACCGATTATAAAAGTTGAGTGGTGTAGATGCATGTATGCTTGGAAATTGCAAATTATAACTAAGAAAGTGGTATCTTCAAGCGTGTGGTCTCTTATTACAGGTACTTTATACTTTAAAGATGAAATTTGTCCTAAATCAACAAATCCGTTGTTGATATGTTTTTAGTTATTAAATATCATTATAAATACGATGTGTACTATGCTATTGATGTATGTTTAGTGAAAATATGTTTTTAAAGATAAAAACCGAAAAGGCGAACAGGCATTGCAAAAAAAATCGAAAAAAATCTAAGGGGAAAAACTCTTGCGCGAATTACCGGAAATGACGTCATTGGGAACAAACTATTTTTTGTTTAAATTGGGACTGAACGCAAAACAGTATACCTTGTGTGAAAATGTGAGAATTAAACGATGTCAGAGGAAATGCGCGTGATAAAACGGTTACACCATGTGCCACCTTACGATTTGGAGCCAGAATACGTGTCTGAGGACGAAAATACATCGGATTCATCAACTGATGATGAAGTCGTACGCGGTGCAGGAACAAATGGAGAGCTTGTAAAGACTATCGTGTCATGTCATTCGTTACGTTCAGTGGTTCATTACACTATTCACTAATCTAACAAAATATCGTATTTATACACTTACAGCAACAACAAACAAACAAAAAAAACGTTAACATTGTTTTCATCGAAATCTGACAGTAAGTCACCCGTAACACTGCAATATCTTGGTGCATACACAATAACCGCGAAATGTAGTAAAAATATATTTATTAGATATTATCCATAATTGATAAAAAAAATGAATAAAAACAATAATAAATGAAACAGCATATAATTTCGGCGCCATAATTTCTATAGTATTATATATTTGCCATAAGTCGCCATCAACATCAAACACTCTATGAGCGGTGTTTGCAATATGACACGCTCTCTAGTCTCCACGTGCCCCCAAATATCAATACAGACTAATAAAATATTGCGGTGCACTATTGAAGTGCGGCCTAATTTGGGTACATACGTCGGTATATCACAAAAGCACGCACCCTTTAGGGAAACCTAGTTTTATGATATATTTCCTGTTTATTGCAATTACTTGAGCAGTGTAATACCGCCAAGTGCAGACGCGTATTGCACAAGACGGATATTTCACATGATATTTGTCGCGCACAAAGAGAGAAAAATACTATGATTTAAATAATATAGCCAAATGTATTATGAGCACGATATAGACAGTTAGTAAGTATACTTACTCATGTATACTTACTCCTGATATACAGATCGAAAACAGACCAAATATATCAAATTACCATAATATAAAGTATATTATTCTATTATACTTGTTTTACTTATTGCACGAGCTAAGAGGCGTTATTGTTGTTGCTTTGCCATAAAAAATTACTGAATTAATATAAAAGCTAGTAATATTATTAATTTTGCCATGCAATAAATATCCATGAAACATTTTGTATTTTTTTTTTCAAATCCATAGCCCTATATATGTTGATAATATATATCTATAATACTATTGGCAGAAGAGGGTGTATAATTTAAAATTATTAAAATTAAAATTTGGAAACAAAGACACAGTGTTTATTTTACCGGATTCATTTAAATTTATATGCTGAACGTTCTTAGCAATCTTTTAAAAAAAGACGGCTACATAATATTAGCGCCGTCAACTCTTCATTGATTCACGTAAAAACGCATGCTTCTAATTCAACATTCACGGTGTATATAAAGATCTAAGACTATCCACCTTTCTTCAATTTATCATACGTATACCCGATGAGGTGCTAAGATAATTGAACATACATTTCAATCTTACTTCATGTATGAATTTCCTCCTCAACGCCGGTCGAATAGGCGAATACAACTTGCTTGGAGACGGCGGGGTTATGCACTTCTCATTTTTATAGTCGAATATCGTTGGTACCGCTGTTGACTTTAATCTGCATGGCCTTTTGTTCTCCAAATTCAAAGATAATGAAACCAAAGGATGGACTTCCCACGAAGTCAACTCAAAATGTTTGCTACAAACTCGCGCGTCTTTCGTAGGTTCCCACTTTCTCGACGAGTCGGGCGATTATCTTCGGTAACGTCTATCCACATTTCAAATCCTAATATATCATTATCTCGATTAGGGAAACGAAAAAAACTTAGGTTATTATCTTGTCCTTCTTTATGCAAACTTTTTCACCCAGCAACAACACACGGCATTTTTAACAAGTACCATAAAACGTTATCCTACATAGACAATACTATACAACTCAATGCGACACCGCGAATCGTTTAGTACCAATGACGTCACAGGATCACGTGTCACTTACCTGTCTTCAAAAAGGGCGAAACTCGAAGCGTGTGCGCTATGAGATAAAATTGGCTACTGTGAGAAAACGGGACAACCAATAAGTGTAAGATTTGAAAATATTGTATATTATATACGTATAATTCCGAATATATACTCAAAATACACGCTATATTTCACCTTTAACTTGAAAAGTAAAACTAAAAAAAGAACGAATCGATGTCTTAATGCAGTTGATATCTTAATAGAGTGTGTCTGCTGAGCAGGTTTGGTTGTAATTAATTGCTGTTTTGATGTCTCTTCACACAACATTCATTGTGCCAATAGATTAATGCTAGACTTATTTTGTTGTAATTGAGAACACGAAACTCAACTATTCTATGATCATTCACCTTTTATACAAAATTATATTCTACTTGCATGTGTACGTAGGCAGATTTTATACATAATTTTACTTTACTTGCATGTTTAAAAGTGCGTAGGTAGGTTTTATATCTTACTTGCATGTGTACGTAGGCAGGTTTTATATCTAATATTAAAGGTGGGTTTTATATCTTATTTGTAGGTTTTATCTCCTACTTGCATGTATACATAGGCAGGTTTTATATCTAATATTACTTTACTTGCTTGTGTACGTTGGTAGGTTTTATATCTAATATTATTTTACTTGCTTGTGTACGTAGGTAGGTTTTATATCTAATATTATTTTACTTGCTTGTGTACGTTGGTAGGTTTTATATCTAATATTATTTTACTTGCATGTGTACGTAGCTAGGTTTTATATCTAATACATGTATTACTTTACTTGAATTGTACGTAGGTAGATTTTATATCTAGTATTTTTTACTTGAATGTGTACGTAGGTAGGTTTTATATCTAATATTTCTTTACTTATTTTTACTTTACTTCAATGTGTAAGCAGATAGGTTTTATACTAAATTATACTTTTCGTGCATATGTATACCAAAGTATACTTCATTTGCATATGAAAATTACTTGCACATTTATGGAGGTAGTTTATACACTAAATAGTTCACTCGTATATATAGTTTTCTTTTAGGTTGTATGCCAGGTAACTTCCTTACTGGTCCGAGGCCAAAGGTAAGCCTATGGCTTCTGGTGGACCTTCTCTTTGTTGGTATAGAGTTCGAGAGTGTCTACTTTCAAGGGATCAATTTTTCAGTATTTGACATTCACACTAGCGTTTGTGTAATTTTGTATGATGGCCGTAAACAGTAAACAGCCTCCCAGACTACAAATCAGTAGTTTTATTCAGTCAGAGTTGGTCGGTCTGTTGAATTTTGGTGGAGCAAACTACTTCTACATTTTTAAGGATATTGAATTGAAACTTGGTATACATGATCAGCATGAAATGTAGATGTGCGTGATACAATTTTGGTGTCACTCTCTGAATTCCATGCGGAGTTATTGCCCTTGCACTTAGTAAATTTGTTATATTCCGTAAATTGAAACTGTTTATACAAGATCAACATGAAGTGTAGAAGTGTGTGACACAATTTTGGTGTGGCTCGCCGAATTTCATTCATAGTTATTGCCCTTGTACTTAGTCAAATTTGCTATATTCAGTATATGCTATATTGTGGAACGAACTTCTACAGTTTTGAAGATATTTAATTGAAGCTTTGTGTACATGATTAACGTGAGGTGTATATGTGCGTGGCACAACTTTGGTGCGGCTCACTGAATGCCATGCAAAGATATCGCCCTTGATCTTACTAAACAAATGTTTGCGGACGTATTTATCAGCTTCAGTGAGAGTTCTAGTTACTTACTGGTCCTTTGGGATCAAGCCCAGTCGTTGTGGCCTTAAAGTAGTATAACGCTTTTAAAAGTCGGCTCTAGGAGGCGTGATATGTTTTGCCAACTAAATTACCTCTCATGAACGGACTCAATAAAGACTCCCTGTTATAATCCTCATTGATTGTATTATGTAGTAGTAGTAGTAGTAAAACCGAATCTGCTACTTTTTTTCTCTTATTTGTGTTTGTTGCTTCCAAATGGAAATCAAACACACAAACATCGAACTAAAGCAATCACGTCAATCACGGAACTCCTTCAGAAGTGTATATGTGCGTGGCACAACTTTGGTGCGGCTCACTGAATGCCATGCAAAGATATCGCCCTTGATCTTACTAATCAAATGTTTGCGGAGTTATTTATCAGCTTCAGTGAGAGTTCTAGTTACTTACTGGTCCTTTGGGATCAAGCCCAGTCATTGTGGCCTTAAAGTAGAATAATGCTTTTAAAAGTCGGCTCTAGGAGGCGTGAGAGGTTTTACCAACTAAATTACCTCTCATGAACAGACTCCCAGTTATAATCCTCATTGATTGTAGGGAGTATTATGTAGTAGTAGTAGTAAAACCGAGTCTGCTACTTTTTTTCTCTTATTTGTGTTTGTTGCTTCCAAATGGATCTACTGTTTAGTATTTATTCACTGGTATATGTACTTGGCATTTAGGTTATACACCAAATTGTACTTTACTTGCATGTATATGTAGCATGCTTTATTAGCCTTCACTCTTATATGTAATTCGATTTTAGGTTTTGTACTATAATGTTATTAATTAGGTGATTTCATATTGGTCGATTATTGGTCCAAGGACTTCATATTTGCTAAATATGGGCCAATATGACGGTCAGAGAACTAAAAACTCTGACAATATTAAATTACTTAATGGCAATTTTATTAATTAACTTCCACTGCAGTAGATTTCTATTTTAAATGCTTGGAAATGGAATGGTATGAAAGTACCACATTGAAGGTTCCATGTTCACCATAATATGCATACAACATTTGGGATGGTTCTAAATTTGTGTACTATTGACATTTTGATACCCCGTCACGAAAGTGGTGCATGTATATATTGTTACCAAGTCCGTCTCATCCGTCCCATCCACTCTTCCGTCCGTCCGTACGTCCCGTTTTACATTCTTTTTTAGCTCTACTGATCAGAGATCGGCAGAGCTTATGCCGTGGTGCGGCGTCCGTCGTCCGTCTTTCTGTAAACTTTTTTTTTGTAGCAACTTCTCCTCTCAAACTACTGAATGGATTTTCATGAAACTTTACAGAAATGTTGCCCATGAAGTCTAGTTGATCCTAGCAAAAATTCATGTTGATGTGAAATCCAAAATGGCCGCCAGATCTAAAAATAGGTTTTTAAAAAACAAGTTTGTAGCGACTTCTTCATGAAAACTATAAGTGATATTGATATGGGACTTTTTCTAAAATGATCAGCATGACATGATGTTGGTCCTTGTCGAAAATCGTTTTGATTCGACGTTAAACATGGCTGCCAGCGGCCATCTTTGTTTACATAGAGTTATATAATGAAAACTTGTAGCGACTACTCCTCTGAAACTACTTGACGGATTTTCATGAAACTTCACAGGAATGTTGCTCTTGATATCTAATTGATCCTAGCAAAATTTCAGGTCGGCCGGAAATTCAAGATGGCCGCCCTGGCTAAAAATAATTTTTCAAAATACAAGTTTGTAGCGACTACTTCTTGAAAACTATAAGTGATATTGATATGGGACTTTTTCTAAAATGATCAGCATGACATGATGTTGGTCCTTGTCAAAAATCGTTTTGATTCAACGTTAAACATGGCTGCCAGCGGCCATCTTTGTTTACATACAGTTATATTGTAAAAACTTGTAGCGACTACTCCTTTGCAACTACTTGACAGATTTTCATGAAACTTTACAGGAATGTTGCTCTTAATGTCTAATTGATCCTAGCAAAATTTTAGATCGGCCAGAAATTCAAGATGGCCGCCACAGCTAAAAATAGATTTTTAAAAAAGAAGTTTGTAGCGACTACGTCTTGAAAACTATAAGTGATATTGATATGGGACTTTTTGTAAAATGATCAGCATGACATGATGGTTATCAGAGTCAAACATTATTTTGATTCGACGTTAAACATGGCTGCCAGTGGCCGTCTTTGTTTACATAGAGTTATATGATGAAAACTTGTAGCGACAACTCCTCTGAAACTACTTGACGGATTTTCATGAAACTTCACAGGAATGTTGCTCTTGATGTCTAATTGATCCTAGCAAAATTTCAGGTTGCCCGGAAATTCAAGATGGCTGCCATGGCTAAAAATAGATTTTCAAAATACAAGTTTGTAGCGACTACTACTTGAAGACTATAAGTGATATTGGACTTTTTGTGAAATGATCAGCATGACATGATGTTGGTCCTTGGTAAAAATTGTTTTGATTCAACGTTAAACATGGCTTTGTTTACATAGAGTTATATAGTAAAAACTTGTAGCGACTAATCCTTTGAAACTACTTGGCAGATTTTCATGAAACTTTACAGGAATGTTGCTCTTAATGTTTAATTGATCCTAGCAAAATTTCAGATCGGCCAGAAATTCAAGATGGCCGCCATAGCTAAAATTAGATTTTTTAAAAAAGAAGTTTGTAGCGACTACGTCTTGAAAACTATAAGTGATATTGATATGGGACTTTTTGTAAAATGATCAGCCTGACATGATGGTTATCAGAGTCAAACATTATTTTGATTCGACGTTAAACATGGCTGTCAGCGGCCATCTTTGTTTACATAGAGTTATATAATGAAAACTTGTAGCGACTATTCCTGTGAAACTACTTGACGGATTTCCATGAAACTTCACAGGAATGTTGCTCTTGATGTCTAATTGATCCTAGCAAAATTTCAGGTCGGCCGGGAATTCAAGATGGCCGCCACGGTTAAAAATAATTTTTCAAAAAACAAGTCTGTAGCGACTACTTCCTGAAATCAAAATCAATCAGTAGAGCTTCAAGGTCATTGACCTCTTGTTATTATGTCCATTACTCTGATACCAAAAGACCTACAGTTTTCAAACTTCATACACACTTGCATCTATATGGCAGCAATATGTTCCTTCCCAAATCGGGTCAATATAAATGACCTTGACATATTTTTTACACTTTGTTAAGGTACATTCAAGTTTTACATTCAAGTTTTTACATTCAAGTTTTTTGTTTAGTATATATCTCCAACAGCAGTTGCCTTAGAGCTTTATAACTTTACAAAAATTTATAACTACATGACAGCGAATGAAAAGTAGGTCAATATGAATTACCTTGACCTACTTCAGGCAATTTGTTAATTCACATTGAAGTTTTACATTCAAGGTTTTTTATTATATCCTTTACTCTGATACCAGAAGTCGTACAGCGTTTAAATTTCATACACACTGACACCTATATGAGGTCAGTATGATTCTTCCCAAATCAGGTCAATATAGAGTTTTAGTGTAGAAATGACCCCGATATAAGATCGAGTGCGGAGTACGTGCGGAGTACGAGTTCTTATATCGGGGCCCTCCGCACTAGTTCTTATATCGGGGACCATTTCTCTACCGAGGGAGATATTTTCAGTATCTCAAAAACACTGGTTATTAAACTATATATTACATAATTTAAAATGATATTTTATTAATATTTCTAATGATTCACGCCTTTTTATACACCAGTTTGCACGAGAACGCCAAGACGACGTTACGTCATACAAACAAAACAAGTGGAACCGGAACTCTTCGTTAATTTCCGTAATCGGTATTTCCTAGTGGCGGAATCTGACGAAGACGTCCCTAAAACAATCGGAAAGTCATTTGGCGTTCCCGCCACTGACGGAAAAGGTCGAGCAATGTTCCGTACTGTGAAATATCTCTCAGTGGGAGATATTTCACAGTAGAGCAAACGAGTAGATATCGCTTTTCTGTTCCCAGTATTTCCTATACAAATCACAGACAATTATGTAATATATATATAGATATATACCCTTGACATTTTTACACTTTGTTAATCTACATTCAAGTTTTTGGTTAAGTTCATTTCTCCAACACCCCGATGCCTTAGAGCTTTCAAACTTAACACATGTTTGTAACTACCTGACATCAATATTTTCCAATGAAAAGTAGGTCAATATGAATTACCTTGACCTACTTTTGGTACATTGTTAATTTACATTAAAGTTTTAAATTCAAGTTTTTAGCTCTACTGATAATCACCTATGCACTTGGCCGGGCAAGACTTCTTCTCTCTACTGGTGTGAATAATTTTTTGCTTCTATTTTTCACTAAGATAACTATTTTAACAATCGTGTTTATGGTTTTAGGGACTAGTATAGCTTTATAGCTACATAGCAGTATCATAATCATATACGTTTGCTCTTTGAATAGATTCAAACTGCAAACAACATATGGACAGCCTGACGAGGAGTTTTACTGAATGATGGGTTGGATTACTCCACCGTCATACAGTATAACTCACAACATTTCATGTCTTGGACTTTTGTTTATATCCAAGGATATTAGTTTTTATTCGAAGTATAAAAGTCTACACTATAGTTCTTGCTTGCGCCGATAACACAATAGCCTTTTCAAATCTGACTGAGGATGAAATCTGTATTGACCGTGCGTGCGCGAGATCATACACGTTCAACTTGCATTCGGTTATAACAAGTAGAGCAAACTAGTACAGTATAGTTTACGTGTATTCTAAAACACAAATAGTCTGTATATTTGAACTTAATAGTTTTGTGCAATAAGATCATATTTAAAGGGTAACTCTATCCACTAACGCATAATACTCACTTTATTCAAGAATAATCAGCTCTGTGGATAGGAATAAAGGATACGCCCAAATTTTTGATAAATGTTAGTGTTGATAATTCCGATACTGTATATTGCTGATATACAAAACGTTTCTTGAGTTTGGCCTACTTATATAAGAATAGGACACAGTTCAGTTAAGGAGTACGTTGACATTTTGTTTCGCAGTAACAAGACCATATAGTAACAAGAAAAGGTATAATACATGTATTATAGCATGAGGAGTATGGACTACATTTAGATGTTGTGGTGGTGGTTTGAGTTGATTGACCTCATGAAGGGGGCAGCCTTTTTATGTTGGCTGAACAGGGTCCACTCTTGTAATGGGGAATGAGCTATGGCCGACAATGTCAGTGGGCGGTCTGATGGGTATTAACGAAATTTTGATATACACAAATATGTAGTTTGTAATGTTCATATTTAATATATGTTATGTCTATTTCAGTGTCTTTCTTAACAATTCTACTAATCCGAGCCTTCTCTGCTCTTACCAGCCCTTGTGTATGATTTTCATTTGACTGTGTACAAAAAAATAAAAAATAAAAAAAAGGCTTTTAGGAACAGGCAAGGCTAGGATTACAATAAAACATAGATATTTACACGACGAGATACAAAGGATGAGTCTTTAAGTAATTAACATGACGCCAGTACTTTGATATCTCCGCCCTATTGTTGATGTCAAAGTGTATTGACAATATACAGATATCACATGTGTGTTTGCGGAACAGTCAAAACTGTTTTCCCGAGGTGGAGGGGATGGCAGTGTGAAACAGTTCACACTGACATCCCCCGACACCAAGGGAAAACAGTTTTGACTGTTCCCCAAACACATGTGATAACTGTTTTATTACCCGATTAATGTTACTGTACGAAACAGTGAAAATGAAAATTTGTTTTATAATGGGAACCTATGGTGAAAAAAGCAACATGACGTCACGCAAACGAAATTCCAGCACGTGAGGGAAACAGTCGAAACTAAAGCCCGGTAACAGTTCGTTTTCACCGGGAACATTCTTTTCCTTAGTGAATTAGCAGGAAATGACGATATAGCATTTATATAGGAGATCAGGTAATAATAGGTTATATTATAAAACAGTTGCACGTGCTTTATTGTACTGTTGCACATGCTATTGTTTGTAGGAGGTTTAGTATTGATTTGATTGCTTAAAATGGATAAATGATTGACAACTGGCGACATGTTAATTGTAGTAGACTGATAAGAGACGTCCATGTATAACAGTCGTAGTTTTGGCTGTATGATACTATGTGACAAGTAGAGAATTGTAACACTGATATGGAGCTTTGTCCAGGTTGATATTGATTCAAGTGACGCATCTCCAATATTGTGTAGGTGACAAAATATGTGTTTGTCGACTTCAGTACTATATAAATAAAACTGAAGTTATATAGTAATTGTATTAAAAGAATTATAGTTTAATAATCTTTTTTCTTTTTGTTTTGTCCGATTTCAAATATTATCGAAATATGTTTTAACACTAGTATAATTGTGTAATGAACAGTTTTATCATGTATGTATTTTAAAGTTACGG
Source organism: Cyrtodaria siliqua (assembly GCA_037043455.1). Classification (NCBI taxonomy): domain Eukaryota; kingdom Metazoa; phylum Mollusca; class Bivalvia; order Adapedonta; family Hiatellidae; genus Cyrtodaria; species Cyrtodaria siliqua. The sequence continues at coordinate 36,765 of JAWPHD010005280.1, read as the reverse complement.
TTATACCAGAACAAAGTTGTGTACAGAACAGTGTGCCAGGATCCCCGCCAGGACTGGAACCTGGATCTCTTTTCTTGAAATAAAAACATTGCTTCCTATGTTCCCAACAGCATAGAGGGTACACAAAAAAAATCAGCCAAGTTAAATTTTGACATAAATTACAACTTATACTGTATATTAACATAAGTATAACCATCCATTCTGGGCACTGATCTTAACTCTTAAAGCATGGCATTGGTCATGGCATTTGAATCGACCAGCCCCGTGTAGTTGCCGGGGGCCCCGTTTGGTCACGGGGCAAATAATACGGCAACTGCAGATCCCTTTGGTGGGGTAGGCAGAGGGGTAGAATCCCCCCAAATTCATGTTCATTTTATCATTTTTTGTTCATGTTCATTTAAGGTCTTCATCATGATCCCTGCATTGTTTCAGGTGCTATCTTGCTCGCATCAAAAGAGCAATGGCAGAAAAACAATAACGTGGCTCCAGCGTAAATGGAGTTTCTACGATAGAATTTTCAGCAACTCTGCAGTTCAGGGTGAGAAGGTTCTAGTCCCATTTTCCATATTTTATCTCGATGTACATGGAAGATGAGCCTGGCATGTTCATGCCTTTTAGGCGCCATATAACCTTTTCATGTGTTGGTGCGACTTAAAACCCCAATTCAATTCAATTCATGTATACATTTCACTGAATAAAAGTCAGACAGTTATTTGGTTATGCTCAATATCTGCTTACTTACGTACAGTGTCCCTTTAATTATCAATAAAAGCATGGACAAGTTCGAAAACCAGCCAAATCGGTAACACCAGAGTTATGGCCCTTGTTTTGCTGGAAAATGCCGTTTTAAGGCTTGTGAACACGCTAGCACCTTCGTTGATTATTTGATCTTTACGAAACTTTGTCAGTGTCTTTATATCAGTGAAAGCTCGAAAAAGTTCGAAAACCAGCCAGATCGGATAAATTTCACAGGAGTTATGGCCCTTGTTTTGCTGAAAAATTACATTTTCTGCCTTGTGAACACTCTAGCACCTTCATTTATTATTTGATCTTTACCAAACTTGCAAAGAATGTTAATATCAATGAAATCTCGAAAAAAATCGAAAACCATCCACATCGAATTGGTAACACCGGAGTTATGGCCCTTGTTTTTTTGCTGAAAAAATGTCATTTTCTGCCTTGTGAACACGCTAGCACCTTCATTTATTATTTGAGCTTTACTAAACTTGCACAGATTGTTAATACCAATGAAAGTTCGAAAACCAGTTAAATTGGGTCTGTAACAACAGAGTTATGGCCCTTGTTAGCTCTACATCCTTATGGGATGGCGTGTTGTCCGTCCGTCCGTCCGTCGTTAACTTTTGTCTCGTTAAGACGATAGGGCCTTCATTTTTCATGCGATCTTTACCAAACTTTAACAGATTGTTAATATTAATGAAAGCTCGGACAATTACGAAAACAAGCCAGATCGGACCAGTAACAGCGGAGTTATGGCCCTTGATTTAGTAAAAAATGATATATTTTGCCTCGTTAAGACGATAGGGCCTTCATTTTTCGTCTTATCTACCAAACTTTACCACATTATTAATATATAAATGAAAGCTCCGATCTTTACCAAACTTTATCAAATCGTTAATGTAGAAAGCTCGAATAAGTTCGAAAATCATTCATATCGGACCAGTAATAGCGGAGTTATGGCCCTTGATATAGTTGAAAATGCTATATTTTGCCTCGTTAAGATGATAGGGCCTTTATTTTTCATCATATCTTTACCAAACTTAACCACATTGTTAATATCGATGAAAGCTGGGACAAGTTCAAAAACCAACCAGATCGGACCAGAACAGCGGAGTTATGGCCCTTGATTTAATTAAATATGCTATATTTTGCCTCGTTAATACTACAATAGGGCCTTCATTTTTCATCCGATCTTAACCAAACTTTACCAGATTGTTACTATCAATGAAAGCTCCGACAGTTATCAATACCAGCCAGGTTGGACCATTTACACCGGTGTTATTGCCCTTGATTTTCTGAAATATGCTATATTTTGGCCTCATTAAGAAGAAAGGGCCTTCATTTGGCCAGATTTCAGTGAAACTTTTCAAGGATTATCAGTACCAAGCCTAGTTGTACATATCGTCACCGTGTTCCGGTTAAATGATTTTGGCAGAGTTATGTCTCTTTAAAGGTTTTAATACACAAACATTATCTGGACTAGTTCTCCTGAACGTCTCCCCACATTTCAACTTTACAGGGATGATCAGCACCAAGCATAGTTGTGCATATCATCGTCACGTTCCAGTTAACAGGTTTTTGGTGGAGTTATGGCCCTTTAAAGGTTTCTGATACACAAACATTTTCCAGGCTTGTTCTCCTGACCCCTGGCTGGATTTTAACGAAACTTGACAAGGATGATCAGTATCAGGTCTAGTTGTGCAAATCTTTGCCGTGTTCCGGTTGAATGATTTTTGACAGAGTTATGGCCCTTTAAAGGTTTTAATACACAAAATTTGTCCGGACTAGTTCTCCTGAACGCCTCCCCACATTTCAACGAAACTTTACAGGGATGATCAGCAGCAAGCATAATTGTGCATATCATCTTGGCATTCCGGTTAACAGATTGTTGATGGAGTTATGGCCCTTTAAAGGTTTTTGATACGCAAACATTTTCCGGCTAGTTCTACTGAACCCCTGACTGGATTTTAACGAAACTTGACAAGGATGATCAGTATCAAGCCTAGTTGTGCATATCTTCGCCATATTCGGGTTGAATGAGTTTTGGCAGAGTTATGGCCATTTAAAGGTTTTAAAATCCAAACGTTGTCCAGATTAGTCTCTTCTGAACTCCTTGCTGCATTTCAACGAATCTTGATTGGGATGATCAGTATTAAGCCTAGTTGCACCTGTCATTGCCGTGTTTTGGTTGAATGAATTTTGGCAGAGTTATGACCCCTTAAAGGTGTTAATACACTACTTTTGTTCAGACTAGTTCTCCTGAACCTCTAGCTGGATTTCAGTGAAATTTGTCAGGGACAATCAGTACCAAGCCTAGTTGCGTATATCTTCACCATGTTCTGGTTGAACGATATTTGAAAGAGTTATGGCCCCTTATACATAAACTTTATCTAGAGCCAGTAGAGCGTCCACAGGCCCTCTTGGGCCTCTTGTTTCTTCTGAAAATTGCCATGTTCTGCCTTGTGAACACTCTAGCACCTTCGTTTATAATTTGATCTTTACCAAACTTGCACAGATTGTTAATAGCAATGAAAACTTAGGTAAGTTCGAAAAACAGCAAGGTACGGACCGTGTATGCCGGAGTTATGGCCTTTTTTGCTAAAATATTCCATTTTCTGCATTGTGAACACTTAAGCACCGTTATTTATTATTTGATCCTGACCAAACTTAAACTGATTGTTATCATCAATGAAAACTCGGACAAGTTTGAAAACTAGCGAAATCGTAAGAGTAACAGCAGAATTATAGCCCTTGATTTGCTGAAAAATGCCATATTCTGCATTCTGAACATTCTTGCACCTTCATTTATTATTAGATCTTTACAAACTTACACAGATTGTTAATATCAATGAAAGCTCAAATGAGTTCGAAAACCAGCCAAATGGGATTAGTAACAGCAGAGTTGTGGCCCTTGTCTTCTTTGTAAAAAGCTATATTCTGCCTTGTAGCCATTCTAGCACCTCCATTTATTATTTGATCTTTACCAAACTTACACAGATTGTTAACCCCATACACGTTTGAAAACCAGCCAAATTGTATTAGTAAAACTGGAGTTACGGCCCTTAATTTAGTTAAAAATGCTGCATTTTGCCTCATTAAGACGATAGGGATTTTGTTTGGCCAGATTTTAATGAAAATTTGCAGGGATGATCAGTACCAAATCTAGTTATGCATGTCATCTGAAAGATATTTGGTTGAGTTATGGCCCTTTAAAGGTTTTAATACACACATTTTTTTCCGGACTGTGTTCTCCTGAACCCTTGGCCGGATTTCAATGAAACTTTGCACGGATGATCAGTATATCAGTTGTGCATGTCAACGATTTGTTCTGGTTGAATGATTTTTGCAGAGCTACAGTATAGCCCCTGAAAGGTTCCGATTGACAAACTGTATCCAAACTAGTCCCTTCTGAACTCATGGCCAAATTTCAACGAGTTTGGCAGGGATGCTGAGTACCAAGTCTAGTTGCACCTATCAACGATGTGTTTTGGTTGAATGAGTTATGGCCTAATATATACAAACTTTATCCAGACAATATTTCCTTAACCGCCGGCTGGATTTGAGTGAAATTTGGCATGAATGATCAGTACCTAGATAAGCCTAGTTGCGCATGTTGTTGTTGTGTTTCCCATTGAAGACTCCATATAGCAAGTAGAGCGATACAGGCCCTCTTGGGCCTCTTGTTGAGGACTTCATCCACGGTGCAGTAATTCGGTGTGCACATACACTACTAAAACCATAATGAGTTCTAATTAAATTATTTCCTGTGTTATTATAATCATCGTTTTTGCTATTTATGTTTTGTTTCAATCTTTTTATATACACATATGTTTACTTTTAGGTGTATTCATTTAAAACGCCAGTATATAATGTAAAAGCCAGTTCATTACAGATATACACGATACTCCATTGTAGTGAGTGTATAATCACGATATGCATCAACACTGGACAGTTATATTATATAACACATTGGTAGGTTTATAAACAATGTAAAGTGTGTCAGTGCTTTAATGGTTAGCAGTTGGACTGTCCCGGCCGCGGTTGATTTCTCGACTGGTATTCAGTGCTGGGTGATTACCTAACCAGCAGTACTAACCTAGAATACCGGTGGAAGGGTGGGGTGGATGTGGGCTGTTTCCAAAGTACTAGCGTAGACAAGATGCGGGTTGGGGTGGGGTTTTTTACCAACATTACAAGCCTAGAATGGATACCGGGGGTAACTGTTTTAAGCAGTACACAGTAAACCAAGGGGTGGGAGCTGTTTCTAACGGTGCTAGCCTGGATTGGAAGCCGAGTGGACTGTTTCCAGCAGTATCGGCATAGAATGAAACTGAACAACCTTGTCTTCTCAGAGCATGTGCTTAAGGGCTATTGGTCAGCCATCTTTGAAAAGAAAATCCAAAATGGATGGGGTATGGTTAATTTAAATTTTCATCCAAATGCATATTATAGGCATGAAAAATGGCAATGATATAATAGATGACAGTAATTCAACACTATTGATGTGAACATAATATCAGAAACAATATTTATTTGGCAGAAATAGTGCCCTTTATATTCGAAACGTTTAATGCAATTTTACTCTAAGATGTTTTCTTTTTTATGTTAAATAAATTTGTCCATAGAATTGTCCATTTATCTAAATTGCTGGGTCTTGTTACAGTATATATATACACACTTAGCATATTATCAAGGGGAGATAACCCCCTATTCAGGGGCCCAATAAACGTGTAAAATAAGTTATGCGCGAGAGGCTTAATTAGGTAAATGTAGTTCTGTTAAACATGCATGTATTATTGGGTCAAGACCCAATAGGCAGATTGAGGACCCAATAGCAAGATAAGGACCCAGTATATCGAGTGTAAAAATCATTTTTGACCCAATAAACTGGTGTCTTATACATACATATATATCTATATTAGTAGTGTGTTCTAATTATCTCCTTTTAATATACTTCAATCTACTGAATTCACAGATCCGGCACCTTTCTTTGTCGCTGTCTCAACATAGCTGTATGTGGTTGAACTCTTAAATGTGACCCATGTTAATTCTTAATCAATTCAATATATTTCACGAACGCACGCACTCGCACATGCACACATACACACATGCCCACAATCACACGTGCACACGTACACATACTCGTACACGTAAACACACGTACGCGCAGGCAGGCAGGCACGGACGCACGCAAACAGGTAAACATACGTTAACACTCGTAAACACACACACACACAAGCGCGTACACTCACGTTCACACGTACAAATACACACACACGTACACAGTATACGTGAACACAAGAACACACGTTCACACACACACACACACACTGTACACACATACACAGTACACGTGAACGCAAGGACACAGGTACACACGCACGCACGAAAGCACGCACGCACACACACACACGCACACACGCATACACAGAGATAAACACACGTAAACATACGTATACACACCTAAACACACACACGTACACAAACACGCACGTACACACGTGTACAAATACACACGCACACACGTACACACATACATAGTACATGTGAACACAAGAACACACGTGAAAACGAACACGCGCACGCACGCACGCAAACACGCATGCACACCGACGTATGTACCCTAATTAGGCTGTACTTCAATAGTGCACCGCAGTATTTGATTAGTCTGTATTGATATTTGGGGCCAGTGGAGACTAGAGAGCGTGTCATATTGCAAACACCGCTCCTATAGTGTTTGGTGTTGATGACGACTTATGGCACATATATTATGGTGCCGAAATTATATGCTGTTTCATTTATTATTGTTTTTATTACTTTTTTTATCAATTACGGATACTATCTAATAAATATATTTGTTCCATGTCTACTTATCGGCAAAAAAATCTGAAGCTCGTAGTTAGACCAGGTCCATTCATTCGGAATATACTACATTTCAAGGTTATTGTGTATGTACCAAGATATTGCAGTGTTGCGGGTGACTTACTGTCAGATTTCGATGAAAACAATGTTTACGTTGTTTTTTGTTTGTTGTTGCTGTAAGTGTATAAATACACTATTTTGTTAGATTAGTGAATAGTGTAATGAACCGAATGACATGACACGATAGTCTACAAGCTTTCCATTTGCACCTGCACCGCGTTCGACTTCATCATCAGTTGATGAATCCGATGTATTTTCGTCCTCAGACACGTATTCTGGCTCAAAATCGTACGGTTGCACACTGTGTAACCGTCTTATCACGGGCATTTCCTCTGACTCATTATCATGATCGCTTCAATCTCACATTTTCACACAAGGTATACTGTTTTGCGTTCAGTCCCATTGTAAACAAAAAATAGTTTGTTCCCAATGACGTCACTTCCGGTAATTCGCGCAAGTTTTTCCCCTTAGATTTTTTAATTTTTTTTAGCAATGCCTGTTCGCCTGTTCGATTTTTATCTTTAAAAACATATTTTCTCTGAACATACATCAATGGCATAGTAAAAATCGTATTTATAATGACATTTAATACTTAAAAACTTATCAAAAGCGGATTTGTTGATTTAAGACCAATTTCTGCTTTAAGTGTGCAGTATATACAATATATAGCGGAAATTCCCGTTTTGCGTTTTCATATCTCTTGCGTGTATATTGTACCCTTATTGAAACATGATCCCCTACGCCATGTACGCTCTATCAAGAAATCATGAATCTGCCTATGTATCCCATGTATATATGCAGTGAAGTAATAAGGGAGTGAATGGTGACCCGTAATGGAGATATAGCGCAGCTGACTGAAATCTCGTATGGCTTGGAGAAGTGGAAGGAACCTCGTTTTAGCGGTAAACTTTTCTGAATATCCGCCCATTTGTTTCCATCGGTGAAGTTCTCTGCTTTGTGAAATTGTAAGATATTTGACTGTTTTGCATTATTAGGTCATCATACTTCACAGAACTTGTTTGTTGTTATATTACTAATAGTTGATATTGACATTTTGGGTATTTTTACGTTACTTTACAGTGAATTGATTGATATAAAATAAAATTCACAAACTGTTGGTCGGCCGTGTTCGTTAAAGTATTGTTTATCAGAGATGTCGAGATGGCGCAAATCCGCTATACATTTGTTTGTTTTAATTAATTCCTCAAAAGTAAACAGCTCGCCGTCGAAAACTGTGATTGTAAAATGTAGTGGTCCACTTTTTTTATGCAAAACTCCTTTATTTTATCTAATAATTTGTGTTAAAGACCGCATAGATATCGACCAGCTTGGCCGATTCTAGCCAATGCCGATTAAATGCACCCTTTTGTACTTCTCTATTCATTTGTTTGTTTTATTTAATTCCTAGAAAATAGACAGCTCGCTGTCGAGAAATATGATTGAAGAATGTAGTGGTACACTTTCTGTTATGCAAAAACCTTAATTTTGTCTAATAATTTGTCTTAACAATGCATAGATATCGCACAAAACGACCATACATGCCGATTCCAGCCAATGACTATGAAATGCCATCTTGTTTGACTTCGCTATACATTTTTTTGTTTTAGTTAATTCCTAGGAAATCGACAGCTCGTTGTCAAGAAATATGACAACGAGGTTGTTATGTAAAAACCTTAATTTTGTCTAATGTTTTGTCTTAAAGACGACATAGAGTGTCGACCAAAACGGCCGTACATGGCCGATTCAAGCCAACGACGATGCTGTAGGAATCCGCTTTAGATTTTTTAATTTTAGTTAATTCCTCCATTAAAAACACCTCGCTGTCGAGAAATATGATTAAAGAATGTAGTGGTACACTTTTTGTTTATGTAAACGCTTTAATTATGTTTTAAAAACTCATAGTCCATCCATCTGTGTTGGTGCTCTTTTGGTTAATTAAATATCCTTTCCAGCAGTTGAACAACGAACAACAACTTTTGATGTCTGTATCAATTAAGCGCTTTCCAATGCATTTCACCATTTAAGCGTCCTGGAGATAGTATTGTCACAAACCCATATGACCTACATAGATATATAATCATGCAAAAAAACAGTTAACTGAAGCGGCGCTAAGGCAGGGTTTTATGGCAGTTGTTTATTGCGATCAAAAGATATAAAGTAGTAGTATAAGGTTTTATTTTTCCTCACCGTTGGCAACTAGGCCTTTTGGTGAGGTTTTCAATAGTAGTTTATTTATAATAATCTTAGTAGTTTAAATAATGTTACTAATGCTTATCAATCGCGCACGGATGGCAGGATCCAAGCAGACGCAAGACATGGCAATAGATGGTTTGCAGGGACACAAGAAGATTAACTTGGCAGAGGCTGAGTGATGGGGACACAGGTGGAATACGCTCATGTTGGTCTATTTTATATATAAAATTCAATCGAGGATTATAAATAATAATTTTATTTTCCAGCGCCACCCCGTCACCATTTCTTAAAAATGATTTAACTTAATATGTACATATATACATAATCCATGTTGTGTCTGCTTCATGCTCCCTTCCAAAGGGAATGGACTCTTATAATTATAAGCATATAATGTTAAAAAAGAAATCGTTAAAATGTCCAGTGTTGTTAGTAAGACATCACTCCAAATCTCTCAATATAAAATAATTCAATATGAGTTTTACGCTTATGAGAGCAAAAACGTTAAATGGAGTGTGTCCCTCCACCAAAGCCACGGGGAGGCCACACTGTGGAGGGCATGAAGCAGAGGTATACATAGGTTTTACATGTTAATATTATGTACCCCGTTATCCCGATGTGTGCGTCAGATCAAACTAAAAATAGCATCTTCCCAGCTGTTGATATAAAATCAATGTGAAGTAATAAGCATATATAAAACTAAATAGGACAGCCAGGAATTTCTATTAACTTAACTGTTGATATAAAACAACCAAATATTAAAATCACACACCGGGGCTGGTAGGGTCATACAAAGTAGTGTTACATGGAATTATACGACATAAGGGAGTGGGGGTGGATGGAGTGGGGGGAAATATGTAAATTAGTAATATTATTGTTTATAAGATAAACATTTAGGAAATTTTTAGGACATATTTAATATTTAATAAGCATCTCCATGACACCAAAAGTATAGGGTTGACCCCACACTCATCCTGTCATGGAGTCCTATCAAAAGTCAGCTAGACATGTCCACGGCGCCATGAGGTAGGGCAGTCCCCACACTCACTTAGTCGTGGCGCATTATATATATAAAAGTATGTGATTGGTCCTGGACCGTTGTGCCTGCGTTGTCATCAGACTCAAAAATCGCCCCAACGCGTCCACCGGATCAGTCCCATATTATAACTGTATCAATTGAGTAGTTTATAATATTCATATGAAGAATAACGTACGTCTCTGTGTTGACTACCACTCAGAGAGCCAGTACAGCGACCGTCTAACCAGGTGGCAGTCAGTATTGAGTATGACCCTAATTCACAGTGTAGAAACGAACCGTATCACCTCCCGGATGTTGCGATGTGATTTCAATGGCGAGCTCAGTAAAGCGAATACACGTGGTTAAAAAAGTATCTGTTACTTGGATTATATCTTGAAGACAGTAAGTAAAATTGTTTTAGCTATTATCCTAATGGATTTCGTTAACGTTCTCATCTGCTTATTAATGTCAAATCGGCACATGTGACGTTAAATCACTGAACATCGTCCGACTTTTCTGATGAAATCGGCACCCCAACATGTGTAAAGCCATTTTCATCAAGCGTACGCAAGTTTGAGACCATTGATAATATAGAACTTGTTAGCTAGCATATTGAGGTAAACTTCGGATGTATGAAATGCTTTCATATTGTTATTTTACCGTGTGACGGTTCCAAAATCTGAGGGATGTCTTGTGTAATGACTGTATGACTGATTGCATTGATTGTGTATGTCAATTGCGATTACCGATATTCAATTTGTATGACTTATTGCGAATTATTTTTTGTGATTTTGAGAAAACTGTATGACTTATTTAGTCAATGTTTTCGTCTTTTTCAGGTAAAATGGAAGAATATAGATGTATTTATTTTGACCATTCGACGAAAGACTTTAGCGAATCTATTAACCATTGTACAGAAAACCACGAGGACTGCAATGTAAAAATTAAAATTTCAAAATATGATTTAAATACAAAACAAATAGTATCATACTCGAAAGATTTCAAAATTGTGCCGAAGGAATTAAAATCTCCTCTTGGTAGTGAAGCTTCCCGTGAAGTTTCGTTGAATTCCAGCCAGTGGTTGCTGAGAAATAGCCCAGACACAAATCGAGTTATAGTATACTATATAGCCAAATCAAAGGGCCATAACTGTGAAAAAAATCGAACGGGAACATGCTGACAACATGCGCAGCTCCTCTTCGTAGTGAAGCTTCCCATGATGTTTCATTGAATTCCATCCAGTGGTTGCTGAGAAATAGCCTGGACAATAACTGTTCCATAGTATACTTTATATAAGAAAATCAGGAACGTCGGTGGTTCTACCCAGGTGCCCGCCCGTGCACGAAAATTGCCCGGAGGGGCACCTGGGGTCTTCCTCCACCAGTGGAAGCTGGAAAGTCGCCATATGACCTTAGCTGTTGGTGCGACTATAAAATCCAATTCAAATCAAATATAAGAAAATCAAATTTAAGGGTCATAACTCTGTGAAAAATCATCGAGCCGGAACATGCTGATAATATACGCATATCCTCTTGGTAGTGAAGCTTCCCGTGAAGTTTCATTGAATTCCAGCCAGTGGTTGCTGAGAAATAGCGCGAACAAGAATGTGTCAAGGACAGACAGACAGACGCACAAGTCGATTCCAGTATACCCCAATTACAACTCCGTTGTTCGTGGGGTTGGGGGGTATAATAAGTAAATTTCGAAGCCTGAATACGGGCTTTATAATAATAACCGAGGCACTAATTGAAAAAGTTGAAATGAAATTCTGATGTACAAACTAACAGCACGGTGTGTATAAGTAAGTACATGTATAGTCAACAAAGCAATCGGTGATATTTTAGAACACCATCGCAGATGAGTCAGCCATTCAGGATTTCGGAAAATACTGCATTAATTGTATTGACTTACACCCGGTTAAAGAAGATTTCTATAGTTTGTGTCCTATCATTGAAATATCTGATTTATTTTCGTAAGACTTCGATCTAAGAAACCAAGTTATGGAATAAAAACTAGGAAATATTGCATTGCTAAAGGTTTTTAAAAATAAAAAAGAGATCACAATTCATCTTCAAGGAATGAAAACACGGCTTTTGATGACAAGTTTAGGCAAAAATGTCGAAATCACCAAAGAAAGGGTGTTTCAACCCAACAAATTAACTAAAACCTCCTGTTATTTGTTTTCAACATTCCAATCATATGGTTCAGTCTATCCTTTAAAATTTTATACCAAAAAAAAGTGAATTTCCAAAAAAACGTTTTTAACCTAAAGACACGCAATGGAAAGTACAGAAATCGTCTTTAAGAGACCGAATGTCTACTTTTAAGTATTATAGTATATCTGAACATTACATTTTAACCAAATTAACACCAGAAATCAATTATATTAAATCGCAAGAAGGCATACATTACCATCGCAAGAAGTCATACAAATGATTATTAATATCTGGCAAGAAGTCATACAGTATGAACAATACACATGAAAGGAGTTTTGCTTTATGTCTGAGAAATGGACAAAACATAGGCAATGCTGTGTATAGCGTATGCATAATTTATACCCTGAAGCACAAATCCCGTGTATGAATAATTCTAAATAATAGATTTCTTTCGAGAATAGCCTAGTTCTTCTGCACGAGGCCGTGTCAATTCCCGAAGTTGTAAGTGATTATAATGCTTTTTTACTAAAATGTTATCCTGTTACATGATATATTCTAGAGGTATGAAACAATGAATGTCTCTGCTAGCTATCAATTATCATTTGATTACTGTTTATCGATAAAAACTGTTTAAAATTTACCTTTTCATTACGGATGTTTACTTGCTGTAGGTCGCCATTTAAAAATCACATCGCAACATCCGGGAGGTGATACAGTTCGTTTCTACACTGTGTAATTTAGTCTACTATATAAGTAGACTATGTTATTCTTAAGAAGTTTATATATTATGCTGTTACTTACGTAGACTAAAAAGTAATCATATGACGTTTATATAATGTTAAATACGACGTTTATCTGCACTCTAATAGAAAGGGTTTACAATTTGGTAAAATTATACTGAATAAACGAATTTAAATCAAACCATCAGTGTTTTCGAGCCCAGCAGACAAAACATAAAAGCTAATCCACTGGGCCGTCCAACATTGTAGTTTAGTCTAAATCTTCTTTTCAAATTGTGTGCCCAGGATGAAAGAACTGAGAGCGCTAAATACTTGAACTCTATGTTTTTTGATAGGATCTAAAATGTTAGTTAAATTAAAGGGTAATGATAAGTTTAGCAATTTTAATTTTAAGATATCTCTCTGTATTTCAAACTGACTACAATCTAGTAAATAATGTTCTGTAGTAAAATGGACTAGGCAGTTAGGACAATCCTTATGAAGGTCGTTAATTATGTGGCTGCCTAAACTAGCCGGTAATAGATTGTACCCCATTCTCAGTCTTGTAATTACTTTATCGATAAGCCTATTGGTAGAAAATGGTTCCTGAATTTTGAAGTTTGTTTTAAGTCTAGAGAAAGTATGGAACTTGTTAATTTGATTAGTTAAATAATGATCTACTTTGTTGTTTATTATTTTCCGAATTTGTGAGTTAATTTCAGTATGTCCTAAAGGGATTGGTTTGTCAACGGCAGTGGTGTTCAAGCCTGATTTACAGGCTTGGTCGGCTTTTTCGTTACCGACTATACCAACATGAGCCGGGCAACACTCCAAGTTTACAGAAAGTTTTAAAATATGGCAATCATTTAATTTATATAGAATATTTGTCAGAAGATCAGGGCGAGTTCTACTCGTCCTGTCTTTAATAGCCATAATACTTGAAAGCGAGTCTGAGAAAATAACTGAGAATGGAGGCTTGTATTTAATAATCCATTTAAGGGCTCTGTCTATAGCGACTAGCTCCGCGTTAAAAAATGAGAGACCGTCAGAGATTCTAGTAATTTTAGTAATATCTTTTGTTGGTATAACAAAGGCTGACGCTACTCGTCCTGAGACAGGATCTTTGGAACCATCTGTAAAAATTTGTAAAAAGTTATTATATTTACTATCCTTATGTTGTAGGAAGTTCAGTTTAATTTCTGATGCTTCATCGTTTTTGTTTATTATAGAGGAAAGGGAAATGTCTACATTAGGTGAATTAGAGTCCATGGAGGGACCACTCCTACTGAAAAATCTGCAATTTGATATTGGTCTAGGTCATATTCCTCTATTAAATTATAAATGGTTGTGCCGAATGGCTCGGGATTTTTACTAAATCTATTAAGACATTGAGTATTTACAAAAATATTATTTACTGGATTTGATTCCTTTTTTGTCTGGACCCTGGCCCAGAAACGAAGCATCTGTTCTTCTCTATGAATATGTAATGGCAAAACGCCAGCCTCATGTTCCAAAATATGCTGTGGAGAAGAATTTAGGGCTCCCAGTGCAATTCTAAGACATTTATTTTGTAATATATCGAGTCGATGAAGTAGTGATTTTGAGGCACATGAATATACATGGGATCCGTAATCAAGTTTGGATCTTATTAAAGTTTTATATAAAAGTGTTAATGATTTTTTATCGGATCCGAAATCAGTACCTTTTAGCATTATTAATAAATTTAAATCCTTTTTGCATTTGTTTAAAAGGTTATATATATGGGCTGTAAAATTTAACCTTCTATCCCAGATAAGGCCTAAAAAAGTGACTGTGTTGTTAAATATAATTTTAGTATTACCCAGAAAAAGATCTGTAGAAGTGTTGGCGGTATTTCCAAATATAATCCCTGTAGTTTTACTAGTGGAGATTTTAAATCCCCATTTTTTAGCCCACTCCCAAATTAAGTTTAGTCCCTTTTGTGCTTTAGCTTGTAATGTATCTATACGTTTCCCAGAAATCCATGCGCCACTATCATCTGCAAATTGACTAACGACCAAACCGGAATCTTGAACTACATTAGGTAAGTCGTTAATTAGAATGTTAAAAAGGAGCGGAGAAATAATAGATCCTTGTGGAGTACCACGTTCTAATAGTTCTTCTTCAGAAAGATCTTCAACCTTTACTTGAATTTTTCTATCCTGGAGAAAGGCCTTGACAAAATAAAAACAGTTTCCTCGAATTCCGAGGTCAAATAATTTGGATAATATCCCAGTATGCCAGGCTAGATCGAAAGCCGCCTGGAGATCAAGAAAGATGGCTAGAACAGATCGGCTCTTGTTTTTAGCAAATAAGATGTCATGTTGTAATCGGGCTAGCTGATCTTGAGTGCTACGCCCTTTTCTAAATCCTGACTGAAATTTATTAATTAAACCCTTAGATTCTAAAAAGTGTTCAAGTCGGTTTTTAACCATAAATTCCATTAGTTTACTTGGATGGGACGTTAAACTGATGGGTCGAAAAGATTGTGGGTCGTTGGTTTTTTTATTAGGTTTATGTATTGGAATGACACAGGCCAGTCTCCAGGATTCTGGATAATTATTAGAAGACCATATTTTATTATATAGAGTAAGCCAAATATTTAAAGTAGAATCCGGCATATGTTTGAATAGTTGATATGAGAGTTTATCGGGTCCCACGGCTGAATTTTTCCTGCTAGCAATTGCATCTTTTAATTCCATTAGAGTAAATGGTATATTTAAGGTGGAATCGTCATCTTCAATATTATTATTATTTATTTTATTTTTAAATTCGGTTTCAAAGACCGTCTGATAATTGATCGTTGCCTCTGAAAGATTTTCTTTGCTTGAAACTTTGGCAAAGTGTTTAGCTAGTAAGTTAGCTTTGTCTTTGTTAGTTGTGGCATTACTGAATTTTGTTTTAAGAAGGGGAATGCTGGAAAAAGAGTTGCCACGTATTTTATTAATTTTATCCCAAAATGTTTTTGAATTGTTTTGTTTTAAGGAACAAGTATTAATGAATGTTTCCCAGTTATTTTTCTTGGCTTGGGTTACAACTGTTTTAGCTTCCTGTTCTGCCTTTTTATAATTTAATAGATTTATTTCAGAGGCGTCTTTTTTAAGTTTATTCAGAAGATATTTTCTATTTTTAACTGCTGCTTTGCATTCTGAATTCCACCATGGGACATTTTTCTTTTTGGGGTTGTTATTATATGTTGGAATACTTTCATGCATAATATTAAGAAGACTATCGATTAACTTGTTATTAAAAGTGTTGATATTATCAGATTGTATATTATCTAGATTAATATCTTTACATAATATATTAAAAAGATCCCAGTCTGCCTTATTGAAATTTAACTTGTTTTGATTGTAACTTTCTTGATTAATTTTAGAAGAACTTAGTTGTATTGACATATGTATAGGAAAGTGGTCAGAACCCCAGTTATCCGGTAATACTGTCCAGTGTGTTTTTTGTGCTAAAGATCTAGAAGTAACTGAGAGATCAATACAAGTAAGGTTACCATTGTGTGTATCAAGACGTGTGGGGGAGCCGTCATTCAGGAGGACTAGATCGAACTCGTCCAACCATTTGACTATTGCTTTTCCTTGTTTTGTAATTTTTTCCGAGCCCCATGCAAAGTGATGGGCGTTAAAATCGCCTGAAAGAAGAATATTCTTTACCTTTAAAGGTAGAATAACAACGTATATTGCTTTAAGAGATTGGTAGTCACAATTACGTGCGTATAAATTTGACAGAATAAAAGTAAAATCTTGAAAGTAGATTTTAAATAATTGTACTTCAATGGCTGTTAAACCATCTGTATCTTTCGCATCTAAAATTTCAATATTTTCATAATTAATATAATTTTTGAAGTAGACGGCCAACCCTCCACACGTATTGGTATCACTAGCTCTATTATTATCATAACATTTAAATTCATGCTTAAAACCGGGAATAGATTTGAATGTCTTTTTATTAAATTTGGTTTCCTGAATACAAAGAATATCAACTTCAGGATTAAGGTCCAGGAATACTTTGATCTCAGAGTGCTTTATATGGGTTAAGCCTCCGGCATTAAAAGATATAATATTCACAGATTTATTCACTTCGAAAAGAAATTATTTATACACTTTTTAAGATTTGAATTTTGTCGTTTAGCTGCCACCGAGGAAGAAGTTGGTTTACGTGGAGTTTTAGTTCCATTAAGGGTTCCTTGAGTTTTCCTCGGTGTTTTCTTTATGTTTATCTTGCTATTATTTTTGCTAGTAAAATTGTGTGGCTTATGCTTATTCAATAGCAGATTTTCTGGAGGAAGTATGGGGCCAGGAGGGGGTGGGGTGTCCAATGTATTATGGGTGTGGGAGTTAGGTTGGTCAATACACCAAGGACCCAATATGCCCTTAAGGATCTCCCTATGTATGTGATTGATTAACAACGGGCCAGTAGGTCTAGATTTTTCGTTTATCAATCTAATCGTTAATTTTGTAAGTATTTCAATGTTGGTAATTATAGGAATAGAATTGTTTAGTACTTGGACTTTTACTGGGGTGGTTTGAGACGAGTTATCATAAAATGTAGGTGTGTTTTTAATCGGGGTACTAATAGTCGGAGTTTCATCGATCCCCACCAGATCTAGTATTGAAATCTGTTCTAAGGTTTTTGCCGTTGTTGATGAGAAGCTGAAGGAGTTATCTATAGTTAAAAGTGATGTATTTTGGGTTACATTGAACATGCTGCAGTCGTTAATAGTTTTTGAAGTGCCAAATGAATAATCAGAAGAGTTTGGTGTAGATTGTTTAATTTTTCGCTCCGGGGTGTTAGATGGAGTAATGAACTTTTGTTTTTGAGACCTTGGTGGGATTTCGACTTGATTCCGCGATTGGCTATTAAGGGAGATAGATTGTTCGGTTATTGTTTCGTCTATAATTAAAATAGGGGATGTAACAGGGGAAGTACTAAAGGGTATCACTGGGGTCTGTGGGATTAAAATAGAGGGTGGGAGCACTTGCTTATTTAACCTGTGGATCTGCCCCCCTTGTTTCCTATAGAATTTATTGTCTTGATATGAAGACTTAGTAATGTCTACTTTATGGGAGGGGCGTTGATCCACAGTAGACGTATTCCCGTTTAACACAGGGGCCTGGTTATTTTTAAGAGAGCCAATTTGTAATGTTGTTATGGGGGGAGTGGTAAGTTTACTAGTGGAAATGTGGCTCTTAATATCAATAGTTTTGACAACTATGTCAGCATATGTAAGTCGGGATTTAACCGGCGACTTAGGGTCAAAGTTTCCGTTGGAGATTGGTGGGGTGGGGGGGGGGGGGGGGGGGGGGGTATTTCAAGTACGGCCCCCTCACTTATAATTATAGGCTTAACCTTGGGTGGTGATAAAAAGAAAGCAGAAATATCTTTATGTGGGGAGGGAGAGGCGGGGGTGTCCATGTCCCAACTCGGGGTCTGTAAGGTTTTGAGACCATGTAGAAATGATCTCAGGATCATCCTGTTTTGCTTCTATTGGGCGATCCCGTGTTTTATGGTTTGGGGACCACTCATCACGACCAGAGGCTGCGGCCTTAATTGGGGGCTGGATAATAGTCCGCCCTTGGCTTTTATTGGCCTTTGATTTGCCATATATTTCAATGGCTATAGTCCATGAGGTTCTGTTCCTCTTGGCTATCTTTGTGATCTCAATGGCTGAGATATATATGGAGCAGCCCCTGAATCGTGTCGAGTGTTCCCCACCACAGTTAATACACATATTACCCCGGGTGGTACAATCCCTAGTATGGTGGGACTGGGCACATTTGGCGCAGGCTACAGTGCCTGCACATTTGTCATATTTGTGCCCAAATCCCTGGCATTTAAAGCAACGGATCGGAGGGGACACAAACTCCTCAACCTCAAAGGCAGTAAATGTGCGGTGTATTTTAAGGAGTCTCGGGAGCGAGTCCCCGCCAACAACAACCTTGACAGCTCCGGTCTGCCTGCCAAACTTATTAAGTAAGACCGAGAGAGAGAGTATATTGGGGACGTTATCGTGTTCGTCCACCAATTCCTGTTTAAGTTCCGATAGATTTGTGTCCACCGGAACATTATGTATTACTCCCTCTCCGGTAATGGTGGCAGGCGTGATCATAAGTATCTCCAAGTCATCGAAGTAGATGGGGCTTGCTTTAAAGATCAAGCTATTGGCTTCCGACGACTTGGCTTCTATAAGAAGATCCCCAGATTTTAGTGGGATGACCCTGCTGATCTTATTGGGAAATTTTGATGAGATTATCGAAGATAATCTCACTATGGGGATAGCTTTTGTAAGCTTAATGTCCCCTTTGGTCCTAAAGTAAAACCTATTCCGCCAATTGGTATGGGTAATGTGGTGGTTGTCGTGGGCGGAGGCCGCGCTCCCAAGCTCTGTAGAATAAATTATTAAAGGTAGACATTTTAACTATTTCTAACACTGTATTATCACTAAATTTAAGAATATATATGATTAAGAAATATGATGTCACAACGTGTCACAATTAATCGGCAAACTACTAACTAAAAGTTAACACTATATGTGTACAATGTACAAAATATTTGCACTATTGATAATAAAAAAGGAAAACATATCAGTATGACACTGTTGTAACTATTAAGGTCCTATGCACTCTATATCCTAGTGTATGTTTAGGAGTAGCGTATCCTATACACCGTTTAAAATGAACTTGCAAAACTAAATGTCAACGTACCCTGATCACCTGATGCCCTATATTTAACTAACTTATCGAGAAACCGGAGGTGTATGGTATGAACAAACTTTTATCAACGTTTTGAATATATATATATTTATTTATTTGAAAACGAAATTCAAAAGCGAGGTTCAGCCTCTAAATTATTAACACTACAAACTCTACACTCTATCAGAAGTAACTATATTAATACGATGTATCTATATTTGTAGCATGAAACGTAAAACCCAAACCGTAAACAAAATGAAACGTATGTAGTACGTTTCTATATAAAGTAGTGAATAGTTTCGAAAATCCTCTATCACTAACAATGTTCTAAGTAAAATTATAAGAATTTTCAATGTAAATGTTGTACACAAAGTACACAAAGTATTAGATGTGCGTTAGATAGCTAAACTAATGAGTAACTCTTCTTATATTAGAAGTAAGAATCTTTAACTAGACAAATCTTGTCGAAAACGAAACTAGTTGTGTAGTAGAAATACTCCCGAAACTGTACACTCGCCTCTAGATAAGAATATATTCTAAAAATAGAATTTTATGATTTGGACAAAGGTGTCAAAATGATAACAATAGATCGGTACGTTGAATCTAGAATAGTGTTCACTAAGTTTTAGAAGTTATAGCCAATACTGGCGTAAACAGATTTTAAACTTCTATCGAAAGTAAGATAAAAGTCAAATAAAAACTAATATCCCCAAATAGAATCCAGTGTATAGGGTATATGGTATAGTAAATTAAAGAAGTAGTGGGTTATACTGTGTGACGGGATGGATTTACCATCCCTGTCATGCAGTAAAGAACCCCTTCAAGCAGTCCAAGCTGTTTGCTCCCTGATAATAATCAGAGAGCAAACGTATAGTATATAAGACTGCTGTAAACCTATACCCCAAACACCAAACCCTACTCGTAGATATTTAAAATATAGAATTAAAAAATAAATTCACACCAGTAGACCGGTAGACAAAAGACGTCTATCCCGGCCGAGTGTATAGGTGAGAATGAAAAGATATAAAGGGTTTCTCCAATCATAATTATACGGTGCCCTGTGGCTAATTGGCCGCCCTAAGCAGGATGTTTGTTTAGATCAAAGAGGCCATAAATCACTGGCGAACACTGGCCACCCGTGATGTGTTGACGTCAAATATATACCATGATTGTGTAATGTTATTATTTTTCAATTTTATTTATATTATATGCATCTATGAAACTAAACACATAAGAAATAGATTATGTTCATTCGCATAAGTGTGTTAATGTTTCATTTTTATTTAACAAATTATTATAGTAACAAATTGATTTGTTATGCCGTTTTAATATGACAATATTAGGAAAATATAACTTTACTTTAAACATATTTTATTGCTTTTTACATAATACAGCAAAAGGGTTGGGCCACAAGTTATACCAACGTTAGATTCGGCCCTCCCCAAGAAGGGGAAAATATAACTAATACTAAACTGATGTATCTGCACTGCTAAAACCCACTAACGTGTTTAATTACAAGTTTTTCATGTGATATTATTTTTTATACAAAATTATCTCATTCGGTTTTGCGAGTTACTGTGTCATGTTACAAGATATTTAAAAGTTCCACTTAGACGGATGTTAGTATTTTAAAAATGTGTTATTATGTAATATATAAAAAACAATTCAATCAAAAAAAATTAGTGTGAATTGAGAACATTAATAATTGAAAACGTAAAAAAAAAAAGAAGTTAGATAAACCACAGACCAGTTGCACTTACTAATAATTAGGTTAGGTCTGTTGTTACACCAGAGTTTTGTAATTATATTATATTTCTATAAATGAATACACATTTAGAAAAAAAAAGGTAAACAATCACCCCCCCCCCTCACCCCCTCCCCCCTCTCACACACACACACACACCACCCGCACCCCCACCCCACCTACACACATAAAATATCGGAATTGTGTGCAAGTATAATGTATTTTATATATATTCCCTTTTATTAATGACATCTTTTAAATATGTTTCGAAATTAATACAAAAAGAAATCACTCGTAACTCTAGTACGCTTAACTTAATGGTAACGCCCCTTTTTAAAAACTCTCAAAATAAAAATCGTCATCTACCGCTAACCAGCATTTGCCAATAAATAAACCTTGATTTTAATAAAAAAAGAGTATGATAATGGACCTTTGGAAACGGCCGAGCAAGACACATACGAAATATTGCAGTCTCGGTTTGATTGAGACTGTTCATGAGTGGAAGTGAAATATGCTAGCTACCGCTCACGCCCTCTAGCCCCGGGTTGAGCAGAACTCAATATTCATAAAATCAACAGCACAAAATTGTAACCATCCCGAAGATGGCATGCATATGGCGGTGTACATGGAGTTATCCTTCTTTAACGTATTCCCCATGTCGTACGGCGTATGGTCCCAGTATCTAATAAAATGAAATGCCCCGAAGAGCGAAATAAACATAATGGAATTTAGTTGGGAGCAGCGGTTATGAAGCCTGCGTATAAAAAGCATACAACATATCCTATGAGTGGTTAAATAATACCCAGAGCCTTTTATCGGCCGGAGAAGTGGAACCACCGAATCAAAAATTAAGTAAGAAAACAAAAGAAATTGAAAATGTACCACCGATAACTAACTATAAGTATCGGGCTCAGCGATCTCCAAAGATCGAATGAATAACAGTACTGATTGGAAGCGCGGGGAGACGTTTTACTGCCGCCACACTGCACAAGCAACGCCACTGTGCTATAAAAAAAGAGTATGATAATGGACCTCTGGAAACGGCCGAGCACGACACAAACGAAATATTGCAGTCTCGGTTTGATTGAGACTGTTCATGAGTGGTAGTGGTATATGCTAGCTACCGCTCACGCCCTCTAGCCCCGGGTTGAGCAGAACTCAATATTCATAAAATCAACAGCACAAAATTTTAACCATCCCGAAGATGGCATGCATATGGCGGTGGACATGGAGTTATCCTTCTTTAACATATTCCCCAGGTCGTACGGCGTATGGTCCCAGTATCTAATAAAATGAAATGCCCCGAAGAGCGAAATAACCATAATGGAATTTAGTTGGGAGCAGCGGTTATGAAGCCTGCGTTAAAAAAGCAGACAACATATCCAATGAGTGGTTAAACAATACCCAGAGCCTTTTATCGGCCGGAGTAGTGGAACCACCGAATCAAAAATTAAGTAAGAAGACAAAAGAAATTGAAAATGTACCACCGATAACTAACTATAAGTATCGGGCTCAGCGATCTCCAAAGATCGAATGATTTTTGAAAGAATATGTGTATGTATAGAAACGTCAAAATAGCAACGAAGGTGTAACAAGTTTATCTTTATTTCAACTTGATTAACGCTAATCTGATTACCGGTACAATGAACCCATTCCGCTATATTCATAACAATTGACTGATAGCGTTAACCGCGCACCTGTCGCAGTTATCAGCATTTTTAAAGAGCCCCCAGCGATCACGATGAAATTTCTGATCAGTTTAATAATATTTTATTGCAGATATGTTACAATACATCAATTCAACATCACAATATTCATAGAAACATATGCAAATGGATTGAACTACAAGTTATTACAACATTAGTTACAGTTCTCTCCATAATTTCTGATCATGTACAGAGACGCCTAACTTTCTCGTTTTAGCCATACGAGATCGTGCGAGATTCGATTATGTGCCCATTCACTCTCATATTACTTCACTGATATATGCAAATGACCGGACTACTTTGTTTCAAATATTCAAAGCACCAAATACGTGAGATGATGTTAGTATCGATCGAGGGCCAGAATGTATTCCGGGGAAACCCCATCCAAAAATGATATATTTCCATCCATTGAAATCTTCCGAATCGTGCCATCACGATGAAATTTCTGATCAGTTTAATAATATTTTATTGCAGATATGTTACAATACATCAATTCAACATCACAATATTCATAGAAACATATGCAAATGGATTGAACTACAAGTTATTACAACATTAGTTACAGTTCTCTCCATAATTTCTGATCATGTACAGAGACGCTTAACTTTCTCGTTTTAGCCATACGAGATCGTGCGAGATTCGATTATGTTCCCATTCACTCTCATATTACTTCACTGATATATGCAAATGACCGGACTACTTTGTTTAAAATATTCAAAGCGCCAAATACGTGAGATGATGTTAGTATCGATCGAGGGCCAGAATGTATTCCGGGGAAACCCCATCCAAAAATGATATATTTCCATCCATTGAAATCTTCCGAATCGTGCCATATCCATCATCTATCTTAAAGCTGTACAGTCCCTATTTTAACTGGTAATAACTCATGAATATGAATGAGTCACGTGTGAACTAGTTTCAATTCGACGAACACCCCAAAAGTCGGTATATAAGGAGAAATCGATACGTACAATTTCACATTTTTATTTAGCCTCCGTACAGGTAACATCGATAAATATACGGCTCCAGAATATATGTGATAAAAAAATAGTTGCCCGGAACGGGGTTTGAACCACAGCCTTGCACTTGTAAGATTTGAAAGATACACGCTCAACCTCTAGACCACTGCTATTTATTGGTATTTTGTAGCATTTTTAACACTAAATAGGCATTACGTAATAACAACAGCGCGCACAGAAACTCATCAAGCGCTAAATAACAAGTCGAGATATGATTGATTTGAGGCGAAGTATTAGCTTCATATTGATACGATACAGTATTACACCAGTCAATGTTAATTTACACGTGCGACAATATGGACTACATATTTATTGAACCATCTTTAGTTGCGTTCAAATATGTTAAGTTATTTTGCCTCATAATATATGGTAGTTAGTATACTATTTTCTCAAGTAGCGCTGTAGTTCAGTGGATACAGCACAGGACTTGAAATCAGAAGGTCGTGTGTTCGAGCCCCGAAAGAAGCTAACTTTTTTTTTTCTGTAAAAATTACTGTTACCTGTGTACAGGTACGATGTGCACTGGTCGATGTATATACAGTAAATGATTTCTTGCGCTATATTTGCTCGCTTAAATACCCGATTTCGACATGAGCTGGTGAACATGAAGTTACAAATAAAGACACGCCTACAAAGAAGAAATCGATTGATATAGGGACTCTGTAGCTTTAGGTTTAAAATAATATGTAACTTTCGCAATTACAGACACATATAACACTTGTAAGAATCAAGCTAATATGCTTTGAAAGAAACCAACATGATGATAATATTGAATGCAAATGGCGGACAGTATGTGTAGTCACAGGTTAAACACGTGTATAACACAATATTCAATCAATTTGGAATTTATTTCAGCGCAACAAATAAATTAAAACATTTGTCTTGAGATTTATGTAGGTTTATCACTTCGTATGCTTAATTCTGATGAGAAAAGCGAACTTCAATCAACAACTTTCAACGCTAAAGAGGCGCATGCGTTGAAAATCGATAAGGGAAACAAACGCTGTTAAGCGACGGGATTGGTATAATAATGATTGTGCGTTGTCATCGTCACAATTTTATTACAGCTGTAAAAAAAGAAATTACGGTCGGTCGGGTAACAGGAAACAAACCTCTTTTTTAAGGCCTAAAGGATTTGGGAAATTATAGAAAACGTTAAGTTTGCATGACTGACTGACGGACGGCCGACAAAGTGATGTTTCTCATTTTCCACTGAAGTGAGAGACAGCGACACTGGTACTGCTGTACGAAGCCGATTTTTCACAGTGGTATTGCTTTCAAACCACAACCAACACAATCGCAATTGATGCTTTCAGGCTACGTTTTGCATTTGACAAACTTACATTTTGTTGTTGGCTGTACGACATTGCAGCTAGGCCAAAGTAGAATGAACCAGTCCGCCTGAAATGAAACCAGTAGTATGCTTTTAACATCAGTCACGTTAGAGATATGCAACTGTATGGGTGCAGAATTGCAGTGTGAAGTTGCATAACAATCAGTCCAATATGTTCAGAGGTCTAGTATCAACAAGTAGATCAGCATTGAAATCAGGCAAATGTGTCCAAAGGTGTTGTCTCAACAAGTTGTTACAATGTTTAATGTGGAATCAAAAACCTTTTTAAGTTTTTGAGAAAAGGCCATAGCAATATCACTTGCAGTTGTCAGTAAGTAGTCGCCACAAATCGAAAATCTTTATTTTACGGTCAACCTAAAATTTTCCTAGGATCAACAAAACAGCAAGAGGAACATTGCTGTTCAGTTTCATAACAATTTGTGAAGTCATTTCAAACGAGACGGCAGTCGTAACAAGTTTTCACTGTATAAGTACAGTCAAACCTCGACAGCTCAAAGTCAGCGGGACCATAGGGATATGTTCGAGCTATCGGTGGCTTCGAGGCATCGAGGGAACGATAAAAACCAAAATATCTATCCGAATTTGTGTACCGCCCGTAATAGTGTTACTTGTGTACGTGATGTATCGTTCTCGGTATGTTTTTTATGTTCATGCATGTTTCTTTAAACCTAATAACGGATATATAACATGTAATTGTTACACTGAAAATACAAGAAAAACTGCAATAATGTGTTTGTTTTATCATTTATTTAAAGAAATATCACGATAATAGATTTTAACATACAAGCCGGAAGTCCGAATAATGAGAACAAGGTAAGACTGGTTTCGGTACATAGAATTGAGTAGAATAGACAATCACTCGCGAAATGCTCTTATCTAATTAAAAAGTGAACTAAACATACTCGGGAAATGCTCTTATCTAATTAAAAAGTGAACACACCTTATTTTAATTATTTTATTTTTATGAAAACCAATAAACAAATGTTATTTAATTAGAAAATCAACTGTGTTTAATTTATCATAATTAACAGTAAACGAAATTCACTAAATATAAATTGTATCTGTCCATTATCGCTTTATCAATCATAAATGTTCGCACCGTTAACAACCAACTTGATCTGTATATGTAAACGAAGCCATGTGTAATGCTGAGTCTAAACGAGGCTGCAAAATGAAGGCCCTGTTGTGTTAAGGAGGCAAATTATAGCATATTTAAACAAGAGGTCAATGACCTTGAAGCTCTACTGATAGTGTGTGATAGTAATATCAGCATTCCTGTAAAATTGCATGGAAATCTGTCCAAGACCAACATCATGGCATGCTGATCATTTTAGAAAAAGTCCCATGTAAATTTGTTTTTAAAAAAATATTTTTAAGCATGGCGGCCATCTTGAATTTCCGGCCAACTTTAAATTTTGCTAGGATCAACTACACATCAAGAGCAACAGTTCTGTTAAGTTTCATGAAAACCCTTCAATTATTGTCAAAGGAGTAGTTGCTACACATTTGTTTCCAATATAACTCTATTTGAACAAAGATGGCCACAGGCAGCCATGTTGGACATCGAATCGAAATGAATCTTAGTTAAGACGAAGTACATGTCACGTCAGTCAATTTGGTAAAGGATCCAGTTTAATATCACTACGGTTTTTGAGAGGTAGTCGCCACAAACTCGTATTTTTATTAAAATTTATTTTTAGCAGTGGTGTCCTTATTCTTCACATAACAAACTCCTGGCCATTTACTGTAATGTGACAACACTGAACTATTCTTCACATGACAGACCCCTGTTCATATCTTGAAAGTATAACCGACCTGAACTGTTGCTAGGATCAACTAGACATCACGATCAACATTCCTGTAGTGTTTCATGAAAATCCATTAAGCAGTTTCAGAGGAGTAGTCGCCACAAGTTTTTACTAAATGACTCTATGTAAACAAATTTGGCCGCTGGCGGCCATAATTGACATCGAATAAAAATGAATCTTGGTTAGGACCAAGTACATGTCGCACCAGTCAATTTGGTAAAGGTTCAAATTCAATATCACTTACGTTTTTTGAGAAGTAGTCGCTACAAAGTCAAATTTATAAAATCTATTTAGCAGTTGTGGCCATCTGGAATTTTGCTAGGATCAACTAGACATCAGGAGCAACATTCCTGGCAAGTTCCATCAAGTAGTTTCAGAGGAGTTGTCGCCACAAGTCTTTCCTATATAACTCCATGTAAACAAAGGTGGCCGCTGGCAAATGCATTTAAACACACGTCTGCTGGTTTAAAGTGTCCTATTATTGTTAAAAGGAAAGAGTAATTCAGCTGGGGCGGTCTTATATCGCGGTAAACTGATGAATAGAGGATCTTGCAATATATTGCTAAAAACAAATTATTACCGACCTACCCGTTTCTTTTAGAGCAATAGGAAACACACCTATTTCTTTTCATTTTTTTTGCCTAAGCAGCAACATGAAACAATTTGAAACAAACCCGATTTATATCGAAGAAATACCACTGCACATACGCACATTGTTGAAAACAACCTCTTATTGTTGGCAAAAACGACCAGCCTTGACAAATACGTGCAAGCCGGACTGCTGAAAGAAAAGATCAATAGATTCAAGTATTTACCTGTGATGGGCACTAAAACCATAAAGGAAATCAGAGCTTTGGGGTTAGTTACCACGTTTGCTCAGTGCGCAATATATATCATAAATAGTTATTTCTAGTTCACTTGATGCTATGCAGTTCGGTAAACAATATGAAAATTTCCTTTAACTAGTGCAGATGTGTGCCAATACCCTAGCTGTGCCACGTTTAACTGCAACCATCGATTACATGGCATTGTCACCTGCATGTATCTAGAGTTTGCAGAATTCAGTACAACGACTAATTTCAGGAAAGTTATTGAAAAACTCATTGCTCTCCAGTATGTTTAGTGAATGAATGTAGAAACACCAAGCCACTAATTTTACTGAGCGGAAACCAATTTTTGTTTTATTTATAGTGACAATGACCTTGAGGCTTGACATTTTGACAAAACAACCTGAATAACAATCGAAAGCTTCCTTTCCACAAGCCACACCTTGTGGTGAAGTTTCCTTAAAATCCTGCAATGAAAAATCAATTTACTGAGTAATAACCAATTTTACATGTATTAACAGTGAGCTTGCTCTAAAATCAAATTACTTAAATAACAGTCCTGTGCTTCATTTAAATGAGTTGTAGTTTGTGGTGAAGATTCGTTCAAATTATGTATGGGAAGGTGAATTTATTTAGCAGAAACCAATTTTTATTTGTAGTTACTGTGATATAAACCTTTGGACAAATGACCATGTTTAATTCCATTAATGTGAATTTGTTTGTAAAATCCATCAAGGGAAACTAAAGGTAAGGAGTGGACGCCAATTTCCTATACCAACAATGACCTTGACTTAAAAACAAAATACGCACTTTGTAGTGGAGTTTTATTAAAATGCCGTAGGGGAAAGTGGATTTATTCAGCAAAAAGCAATTTGTATTTTTAGCAACAGTGACCTTGACCTTTCGATAACCTGAATACCAATCCCATGCTTAATTACATTGAGATGAAGCTTTTGTTTAATCCGTCAAGGGAAACTAATGTTATTGAATGGAAACCAAAATCCTATTTATAGTAACAGTGACCTTAACCTTTTACCAAATGACCTGAATAACAATCCTGAAATTTCTTTCCAAGAGACCATGTGGTGACGTTTTGTCTGTATTAAAGGCAGAACAATTTCGACAAGCCACAAAGAGCAACTGTTGTTCCGATTTAACATTATGATCTACAATTGGTCAGTGAAGCCTTTATCGGATTACTTTATTGGCTTATTTTAATACACATATTAAAATGATTAATTATAAAACGCAAAATTTTTACTCTAAGGTAAAGACGATGTCTGTATTGAGTTGTTGACATATTCGTCTTTGCTTATTTTTTAAGGGATTAATCCGTATCGATATCAGATTGGCTCAAAATTGTGGTATATAAGAAAAATTATACCTGCGTAAAATCATTGTTCGAAATTTTCTGAGTGAAAAGACAGATTTCATATGTTTCAAAATTTGTTTTTCAAGCTTCATCTTGAGAAGAGAAGCAGAACGTATCACGATCCCGCTTTGATCTCGTGATCTATATTTGAGGCTAGGGAGGCCGTTGATTTCCGGACAGTAAACTATTGTAGGTGTTACCAGTGTTTGAATAGTGGTAACGATGGCAGCAAGAGGTAAATCGAGGCCTGATTACAAGAAATTCATTCAGGGGGTGCCGTGCAAATGGTCGGAGACAAAGAGAATCATCCTTCGGGTTTTACATGGATTGAAAGAAAAGTGAGGATGAACACTGCGTTGTTAAAAGAAGACGTGAGCGAAGAGGCCGAAGGAGTTGACGAAGAAGTAGACGAGGAAGCTTTACTGCTAAAGGAATTGGAAGAGTTGGACGAGGAGGAAAAGAAGTTGAAAAAAACACAGAAAAAAATCTTGAAGAGTTGAGACAAGCAGTGGCGAATAAAAAGGACGAGGTGCAGAAACTCAAGGGTAAGACTTCGTTTCAAGACACTAACAGGTCCGAAGAAAGACCCATGTTAAAAGTGACCAAGGTCATTAAAAGCACCAGATCTGAAGATGACATTAACATTAAAACTTTAAGAAAGAATGTGTCATTAAAGAAAGCAGTTAAAAAGGAATTGAAAACTCTAAGCTTGAATGACAGTCATGACAGCAGCACTGATGATAATGAGAGTAGTGACAGTAGTAGTGATGGTTAATCAGATTCTGGGTCGAGTAGTGATTCTTCACATTCCTCTGACTCGACAACATTGAGTAAAAAGAAAAAGAAAACGTCTAAGCGTAGTAAAATATCAGGAATTAGGGCGAAAGCTTCAGATGAAGTACTGAGAAGACCGAGATACCCGCATGCTCATCTAAGATATGAGTTTGTAAGTAGAGTTTGTAAATAAAAAGGTAACTTTCGAAAATCTAGATTTAAATTTGTTTGTTGCGGGGGAATTGGAAATAATTTCTGACAGCAAAATAACAACAGAAGAGCGTTGCGGAAGGTTGGAAATTCTAAAAAAGATCATGTATCTCAGTACTACTGCTTTGAAAGCCTTTTATGCGGCAGTTTTAAGAGAGATTGAATTAGGGAAGAAAACATGGAAAGATGATTTTCAATATCTTGAACTGCCTATAATTCATAAACAACAGGCCAAAAAAATGCCACGCATTAGTAGTAGTAATAGCTAAGGCTCTCAAAAATTAAAAAAAAAAGAAGTTAAAACCAAAAAGAAAGACGTACAAATTGAGGGTGTTAGATTGTGATTTTTTCACCGTATCAAAGGAACAAACGTGAGCATAAAAGTAGCCACACTATCGTTGTAAAAGGGCATATGAGATATGCACACCATATTTGTGCCGCATGTTGGCAGAAAGATTCCAAAAAGTTGGAACATCTGGAAAGCTCTTCCGCATGCCCTTATGCTCAGATTTGCCTTAAAAATATATTTTGGAAATAAATAATAAGAATAAAGAACTGATTAATATATTTCTACCAAAATTCAGTTAATACGCCATTGAAAACATGGATATCAAAAGTAGTAAAAACAAAATGTGGGGAAAACGTGTAGCGTTACAGAGAATTACAGTAATAAAATAAAATTAAAACGTAAAGAAAATTCGCAGTCAGTTATTGTAGAAACTGCTGAACATACTATTTGTAAACATTATAGTGCATGTAAAATATGTCATGGGACAAAGATAAATACAACTGCACAGATTTTAGACAAAGTGCGTTTACATGAATTTGTCAAATAATCAAACATACATAATTTCGAAGGTTGCAGAATACCTGTCAATGAAAATATTAAAACTGATAATATGAAGTTAATGTTAAGAGATTATAAAGATATTATTGTTTGTGACTTTTTAGAATTTGGATTCTCTAGTGGTTATAAGAAGGGAAGTATTTTAGTATCTGAACAAAAAGAATTATGGAAATACACAAATTACAAAGGAGCGGAAGGGTATGAGAATGAACTGGATCGTTATTTTGCAAAAGAAAGTTCAAACGGTGCAATTCTTGGGCCATTTAGTAAAAACCCATTTACACGTGATTTAAAGATTTCTCTCTTAAACTGTGTACCAAAAAGGGATTCAACAGAACGACGTGTTATTTTAGACCTTAGTCATCCAAAAAACAATGCAGTGAATAAAGATGTATATTTAGAGAATAAGATAGATTTTGTTTTTCCAAAAATTGATGATTTTGTCGAATTAATTAAGGCAGGTTTAGTGTTTAAGAAAGATTGAAGGAAGGCTTATAGACAGATAGGTATTTGTCCATCTGATTATAGCTTAATTAGTAGCATTCCTTTATTTTTTTGTGACACTGTTTTGTCAATGGGTTTTAGGAGCGCAGCAGCAATATGCCAAAGGGTTACTAATGCCATAGCATTTATAATGTTTCAAATGGGTATTGCAATTTTAAATTATTTAGACGTTTTGTCGGAGCAGAGAATAGACAGAACGCAATGTTTTCTTATTTATGTCTTGAAAAAGTGTTAGAAAAGTGTGGGATAGAGGAGTCTAAGGATAAAGCTTGTCCTCCTTCAGAAATTATGATATTTTTGGAAGTTTTATTTAACTCATTCACAATGACAATGGAGGTGACACCCGATCGTTTAACTGAAATTTTATTGTTGATTATGTGTTGGTTAGATAAAGAAGTGGTTTCATTAAAACAAGTTCAGTCTCTTTGGGGAAATTAAATTTCGTAGCAGTTTGTGTAAAACCGAGTCGTGTTTTTACTAATAGATTGTTAAATTGGTTAAGAGGTCTCTATATGTTAGACAAAATGGAGCATGTAATTCCTGAGTCGGTCAGGAAAGATTTGAGATGGTGGAATATAGTTTTACCTGTATATAATGGAGTTTCGCTGTTAGAGTATGAAAATTGGTCAGATCCGGATGAATTATTTTCATCTGATTCTTGCTTAGAGGTTGTGGCGGATGCTGGAATGGCTCTTATTTTCATACCAAATTTCCAACTGTATTGCAGGCTAAAGAACTGAATATAGCGGTTCTAGAAATTTTAGCAATTTTGCTTAAAAACATGGGGTAATCAGTTCATAGGTAAACGGATATTGATTTACTGTGATAACGAGGCAGTTTGTCAAGTTATTAATTCAGGTCGAGCGCGGTGTGAAACGTTGCAGGATTGT
This sequence comes from Cyrtodaria siliqua, assembly GCA_037043455.1. Taxonomy (NCBI): domain Eukaryota; kingdom Metazoa; phylum Mollusca; class Bivalvia; order Adapedonta; family Hiatellidae; genus Cyrtodaria; species Cyrtodaria siliqua. Next base: position 4,245 of record JAWPHD010005280.1, on the reverse strand, counting down.
CTGAGAGAAATTTGTTATTTGGCAGCAACTGGTGAATATCAGCTAAGGGCCAAACATCTGGAAGGAAAAAATAATAGAATAGCAGACTACTGTACAAGCTAAATTCTTCGATCTGGCAAATGAGTGGTGAATATTTATCTTTCAGATAGACAACTTGGGGAGTTGAAAGATGATCTCAGGGAATCTAACAAAGCTGCATATGCTTACGGATCAAAAGGGAATTTAAGAATACAGTGGGAATCATTTTTATTGTTTTGTGTTTTGTGTATATTTCCATTTTCAGTATTTACCAGCATCCACAGAAACGTTACAAGTATATTCTCAATTTTTGAGCAGGACATTTAAATCAACAGATTCAATAAACAACTATGTAAGTGGGAGTAAAACAATGCACTTATTACTAGGTTATTCAGGGGATCAAGTCAATACATTTTATTAAATGTGTCATTAAAGGGTATTGCAAAGTTAAAACCGTATTGCTTACGGCAGGCGGAACCAATAACTCCAGCAATATTGGCAAAAAATCTATAAAATACTAGATTTTTCTAGATCAGAAAACTATGTAACGTGGTGTTTATTTTTGTTTGCCTTTTTCTAATGGCCAGAAAGTCAAATTTAGTGCCAAAAACCAAATGGGATTTAAAAGAGAAAAAAATATTATTAAGAAAACATGTTAGCAAGACAGAAAACGGACTTTTGGTCACAATGAATTGGACTAAAACTATTCAAAAGAGGGAGCGACTCTTGCAGACGCCTCTTGTTAAGATTCATAAATCGGAATTATGTCCTGTTAAAGCATATATAAAAATGTGCAAGAAAATCCCTGCATCCGAAAAATCCCCCCTATTTGTTTTTAAGAATAGCGAAACGTTTACGTATAATCAATTTCAAAACAAGTTAAAGCAATCCATTCACTTAATTGGATTAAACCCAGAAATGTTTTCGTCTCATTCTTTTAGAAGAGGGTTTGCTACTTTGGCATTTCGTTCAAAGAGTTCAGCAGATAAGATCCAGTTAATGGGAGATTGGCGCTCAGACGCTTACAAAAAAATATTTATGTATGACCGTAGAAGATAAAGTGGGGGTTGCTGAAGAGATAATTGCCAGTATTAAGGAAAAACATAAACACTTTAAAGGTAGATGTAGTTTTGCAAGGTTATGACGAGGTAATGGTCAGTAATCTGTTAAATTACGGAGCTATCATTACAGATATAAATAATTTTAAAAACTAAGATTATTTATTTTATAGATTGTTATAGAATGCAGAAAAGTGGTGATCGTGGGTGACTCCATTGTCAAAGATATTCAACACATTAAAGGTGTGGTCGTGAAAGCAGTTCCAGGAGCTACTATAGGCAGGTTAGGTGCCAACATTTCTAATGGTTTTGTTCATCTTGAAGATAGAGATTATGTCATAATACACGTTGGAACAAATGATGTGGCTAACAATGAGCCTTTTGATAACATTATTTCAGACTATGCAGATTTGGTGGCTACTATTAGACGAGTTAAACCACAGATACAAATATTTGTATCCTATATTTTACCAAGGCCAATCGACCACACCTCCAGTGAAGCTAGGATAAGGAAGATAAACGATAATTTAAGAAATGTTATGAGTAAAGACTTGAACTTTACATTGTCGTATATGTCGTTCACGTCATGTGGTTCTTTCCGAAGACACCTTTTTTCCAAGCGTGACGGAGGTTCACAACTAAATATGGATGGCTCGAGTAGGCTAACCAATTTTTTCTTAAAAGTTATTGCTACGGCAAGGGATACTCGTTAGTTTCATTGAGCATGTTAGGCACTTTAGCAACAGGTGTTAATCTCATGGAATGAAATTTACTGTATATATTCACACATGTATTCATCAATACTTTTGAATAAGATGTTTAGGATTAGTGCTAAACTAAATGTGTTTTCTAAATTGTTTCAGAATGTTTCCTCAAGATTATTATTTGAACGGTCTGTTGAAGTAACACGGTAATATCTGTGTTCTCGTGTTAAAGTAGCCTATTTTTGATAGTCAGTGTCGTGGGTAATTATTAGTTACTGTTTTGTTGTGCGTCAGGTCCTTTTCATTTTTGCTTTATCTATGCTTGGTTTTATGTTTGCCGAAGGGTTGGCGTAATTTTGAATTAAGAACTTAATCATTACTGTTATTACTTATTATATTTACTCACTCGGGAAATTAAATAAGACACATTAAAGTATATATTGGAAACAACTTGACTGGTTGAATTATTCTAATTCCATAATTCTAACTAGTATATAATTAAGTGACGATAATTGGCTTATTTTAACAAACATATTAAAATGATTAATTGTAAAACGCAACAGTTTTACTCTAAGGTAAAGACGATGTTTGTATTGAGTTGTTGGCATATTCGTCTTTGCATAATTTAATCCGTATCGATATCTGATTGGCTCAAAATTGTGTTATATAAGAAAAATTATACTGAGTGAAAAGACAGTTTTTGTATGTTTCAAAATTCCCTCCCAACCCTCCCTAAGTTTTAGTTACGGTTTGTTATATGGTTTAGATGTCATGTTTGTAAATATATATGTCATGGCTGTAAATCTATATGTCACGTTGACAAACTTATATACGTATCAATCTTCATGACAAAAAATGTATTGAGCATTTTAGTTAGAAACGCTTTTTGGTGAAGAATGCAAGCACATGGGTAATACGGACTGTCAGTAAAGTGTTTTCATTTACTGGGACTGCGTGTCTTGTAGTTTGACTGTCAGTGAAGTGGGTTAAGACATGTCTTCACTCAACAACGTGTATCTATGTTTACTGTGGATTTAAAGTCGGTACATAAACTAATTAAAAACAAAGTCAACAATTGAATTACCTAATTTTAGTTGTTATTGGTTATGTATTAAGTGTCATGCTTGTAAATATATGTCATGCTTGTAAATGTATGTCATGTTGGCAATTGTATATAGACATATTAAGCATTATGCTAGAAAGAGTATTGTGCATTTTACTTAGAAACGTTTTTGGGTGAAGAATGCAAGCACATTGGTAGAACGGACCGTCAGTAAAGTGTTTTCATTGACTGGATCCGCGTGTCTTGTAGTTTGACTGTCAGTGAAGTGTTTTCATTCACTGGGTTAACTTGTCTTCACTCAACAACGAATATCTTTGTCATTGTGGATTTAATGTCAGTGGTAGACAAATTAATTTAAAATTAATTAATTTATAAATAATAAACTCAGCAATTGACGTATGACTTTTAAAAATCCGTGGTTAAATAGGCATGCATATTGGTATTAATATTCACGTTCTATGGTATATGTTTATCATACAGATAATAAGGTCACTTACCGATTGTTGGTACATGTACTGGCGTAATTTTGAATATTAAGTACTTAATCATTACTATTACTTTTTATATTTACTCACTCGGGAAATTAAATAAGACACATTAAATTATATATTGGAAACAACTTGACTGGTTGAATTATTTTTATTCCATTATTCTAACTAGCATATAATTAAGTGACGAAAACTACACTTTTTTATGATCGAGTTTACTCAGTTGATACAATACAGTTCACGCAATTCTCACACTTGATTATTTCATGTCGAGCAAGTAAAATCGCTACTTATGCAGAGTACTTGGTGTGGAACTCAGCTACATGAAAAATGACTTACGCCAAGATACTTTGCGAACAAACTCAAACTTTGGCTATGTCGAAATTACACAGGTAATGGGTGCATCTATTTCTATTTTAGGTCATTTTTGTCCATAATTATTCGGTAAGTTTAGAGAAAAATGGTAAAATTTATATTTTTGGATGTTGGAAACTCATTAATATAATGTTCCTGGTTATTTTCTTGCGCCACAAAGCAATTTATACGACTGTTCCTATTATTGACTTTACGGTGATCGAACATATCCATTCGAGTGGAAATGCTGCATATTATATTGAATATTATTCTAATTAATTGTGTTTTTGTAGAATTTGAACTGAGTTTTGCGGTGCCCCAAAACATGAAAAGTTACATAGTGCCTAACAGGAATGAACATGCAAGGCTCATTCTCTATAATTTCATACATCAGAATAACATATAGAAAGTGGGCCTAGAACAGTATAACCTAAGAACCGTAGAGTTGCTGCAAATTCTATAGTAGACACTTCATTTACAATGAAGCAATGTTTCCATATGCGGTGTGATGACGAAGACCTTGAACTTGCATGATTAAAAAATGCCAAAATGAACAAGAC